>RJWT010012337.1:0-22537 GCA_004365215.1 Cuniculus paca
ACACCATGGTCAAATTGGAGAGGGCAGCTAGTCTACTCCACTTCCCTGCACAGAAACATTCCAATTCACAGAAGGTATAAAACAGAAACCAGGAAATCACAAATGCAGATTTAGTCCAGTGTTGGCCCAGGGGGCCAGAAGTATAGAATACACCTTGGGATCAGACTTAGGGGAAGGGGTGGAGATGAAAGTTTACACTCATCTTCAGGGAGCTTGGAGAAGTAACCTACCTCTGAGAGGAAAAAAAAAATCCTAATTTTTAAAGATCTATTTTATTCTCTTGGTTACAGTATCACTGCAAACACATTTCAAAGCAGAGAATGAAAGGTCAGCAACAAGTTAAATAGTCCAAGCTTAGGCCATGAAGGACCTTCCTCTTGTGAAATACTGAGTCTAATAAATGAATAAAAAACTCTTACTGTTCTTTCAGTAAGACCCCTGAGTGAAGTTCAATACATTCTTAATACACTGCTGAAGCAAGACTGTGACAAGTGCAGCTTTCAGACTCCATTACCTACCATGACCAACTCAGCCCAGGCTCCTGAGGCTGAAAAACAAGCTCATCAGTAGGCATACAGATGAAAACAAAGGGTCAAATGTTGAAAACTAGCTTTTTTAAAATCCCCTCCAACCTAGACATGGTACCCAAGGATACGAGGTGTCTAAAAAGGGAAGGCTGAGAAAGATAATCCAAGAGCAGAAAAGTAATCCAGGATGCCCACAGTAAGGAGGCAGAAGACATAAGGGTTTAAGGCGGAATGAAGGATATCAGAAAAAGAAAAAGAATCATATCAGAGAGGTCAAGTAAGGAATTTTAAGGAGATGGTGAAAACTGCCAAACATGTGGAACACATACAATAAATAGGTTAACGATATTAAAACAAGAAGTGCCAGCTCATACTGATGCTTCTCCCTCAATGACCAGAGAGGAACAAGGCTATTTGTAAATCTCCAGAGAGAACATGTGATGAAACCAGCAATGAGATACCATCTTTCCTTCAGATTGGTCTAAGGAGGCCAAAAGAGAGCAAGATACCACCAGATGGCAACACAGAGCCAAATATGATTCCTATTTACCTAGGATGTGTAATAACATTGGATCATAAGAAGGGCCAACATATCAATGGAGAGTCTATGTTGAATAAAAGATAAGATTAGAGAAATAAAAATTGGTCCCCATAGAAAGGTAAATACTGAAACTGAAGGAACCTCTTGTCATCATACAGCACATACCCTCAATTAGTAACTGTACCTTTACTGTGTAAATGGTGGAGGAAAGTAATTAACAATTAATAGAAGCTGCCCTCAATTTAAAGCCTCAAAGGGAAGTAATTAAATTTAGTAGATGCTGTAGCCTCTAAACAATGATACATTATAGGAATACAAAAGGAAGCACAGATTTGAATAATAAATGCAAATTAGAATCGAAGTTTGACTACAGGCTAAAGAGAAATGATCCTGAAATTATTTTTCCTAAGAAATTTTCTGCCCAAGAGACTAGTTTATGGACCTATTTTAAGCTAGGCAAAGGTTTGATTTGAATCCTGGCTGATATTTTTTAAGTACAAGCTTGCTTCTAGAGTATTTATGCATGCAGATCAGACAGCTTCCTGCAGTTTGAATTAGCTGTACAAGTACCTTTCATATCAATGCAGATAGACTTGATATACACAGTGTCAACATTACTACCAGGGTTGGAGATCACAAACATTGCTCTGCTTGTTGGTCATGAAATAAAATTGCCCAACAGAATTTGTGTAGCTCCAGAGAGTAAATTAATGCAGGCAACATGGTTATCAGCAGTATTTAGCCTGCCTCTCTAAGCTTCTAACAGAAACATTTAGGGAGAGGAAGCATTACATCTGGCTACAGCTGCACATTACATGGTCCATTGAGACTCAGATGCTGATGGCTGAACTGAATAACAAACAGCTGGGTATAAATGTAAAAATCAGGAAATCAATTTTAAACACACATATTTCAACAAATCCTCTGAATTCTAACACTATGTGAGAGCATCAGAGAGCAAAAGAGAATCCCAGAGATTAAAATTCAAAAATATACCTGAGCACTCTGGGGTCATTATAACTTGGCTGAGCTCTTCTGTTTCACAATGGGCAGTGTGAGCACAAACAAATGCAGTATCATCAGATCATTTTCTGGCTGCGGTCATGCTTGAGGTGAAAGTCATCACAAGTATCCAAGCTCTCCAGAATGAAGAAACATTATTTCATAAATTTAACTGAATTGAATGAAAAGGTCTTCTGAACCACTTATCTCTAGGTCCTCTAACACTGAACCTAAGTGCAGCGGGAAAGGCATTCATAGACCACGGTACACAGAATTTCCAGACCACGAGATACAAACTAGAGAAATACGAGCTAGTGAGCGTACATCCCAAAGTAGCCAGCAGAGTCCTAATACATTAGAAACACTAAATAAAAACTGGATAAATTTTGAATAGGTTTCTCTTTACTAGGATCTAGGTAGGGAAATGTATGGGAGAGGCTAGAAATTCCTTCTCCCGATTACTTGAGAACACTAATAACCACTCGTATGGAAGGGTTTGGGCTATTCCTATGTGCAGACTTTCAATAACTGGCACATGTTTGTATTTAAGAAAGGTAGTGATACAGTGTCAGACAATGTGAAGGAAGGACCACATAATCTATCACACAAACTGGAACACTTTTTAGAGTAAATGATTATTAATGATGACACAAGACAATAGGTTTAAACTGGGAGTATCCCTGCAAAAGCAGGACACATACTGAATCTTGACTACCAGGAGCAATAAAAAGAACTGGAGGTCACATCTGGAATGCCAACTGAGTGGCTGCCATCCCAACTTTTTATTTTCACTCCCTTGTGCCTATTTACTTTCTATCTCAATCCACTATCAAATTAAAGAGCTCTTTTAAAGAAAGTTCAGGGAGCAAAAGGATCCGAGAGATAAAAATCTAGTCTTCACTGTCTGCAAATTAATTTTGTGAATCATACCAGATCCAACCTGGCCTAATGGAGAATAGCACTACTTACTCTTGTAGCTTTTTCATATAGAAAAGAGCTACACTGTCACTTGCTTTTATTAATGTTGATTTTCTGTCACCACAAGCTAACTGGATTCTACAATCCAATGGCAAAGATCAAAAAGTATGAACATATATGCACATTTCCACCGAGAATACATTTCTGCCAGGGTACTTGATAATAAATACATGAAATGTTTTTAAGGGATCTCTATATGTAGCAAAGAAATGATACAGCAATATTGTAATATATACCTCATCTGAGCTATAGAGTGAGGAACGAAGGTCTTTGAAAATTTGAAACAGTTAAATATTTGTGTACCAATGAGTTTAATTCAACACAGCCTAAAATAACACAAAAGTGCACATCCTTCTTTTTTAAACTAGTGTCTCCCTGAAGGAAAAACAGACAAAAGATCGCCACACACTATAGCTCGGAGTAACCCAATGTGAGTTGCTTATAATCTAAGAACTATTGTTATACCTTATAGCATTCTGTAACATCTAAATCAGCCAGCAAACATCCAGTCCATTATAAAACTACCAGACTTTGAATATCTGTTAATAATAATGATTAAAATAACCTACAACTTTTTTGCACTACAGATTTTGTACAAAAAAGGGAACAGACTTAAGTACAGAAAATGTGTAGGTTGTTTCCACATGACAACAAAACTGATAGTTCAGTCAAATAATAGGTTAGTTGTGACTCAAATCCTAAACTCAACTGTCCAGCTTAATTTTAACTATCCTATCTGCTGCACAACCTGTACAACTGCCATGTATTTTCTGACTGGCACTGTATTTACAAGACCACAGTGGAATCAATTTGCTACTGTAGAAGCACACAAGAAACACTGAGAATTAGATAACTTTAAAAGTTACTTTTCTTTGGTTCTGGGCTAATTACATTTCTTAAAATAAGTTTTGCTGATTGGTTAATACAAGCTATCAAAAGCGCAGGCACTTATAGATATAAACACAATCTGTCAAAAAAAAAGGTGCCCTAAAAATTAAAGTATTTGTAATTTACAATGGGAACTCGTGAAATATATATATTGTTTCCCTTATTTATATCCTATAATTGGGCAACTATATTATAGCGATTGCCTATCTTACATAATTTTCATTGCCAAGACCTGCTTCCAAAGTTACAACAATCCATTTACATTTTTTAAAATGTGAAGACCCTTAGTGTGTGGTATTCCATGGACTTTTTACCTAAACCTCAAAGTTACCTCACTTCAGCTCTAGGAATACTAAAAACACTGAATCTAACTGTTAACATTTATGTTAGGGCTCAGAGTGGTCTGTGTGAGACCCAACATACATTACAGTCTATAAAATATGTTAGAAAAAGTAACATAAGATACATACTGGGAAATACCCAATTAATTATATATACAATAGATCCAAATGGATTTTTAATTGTTCATGATTTATGACACAGTAAAAATTGATGTCTCTAATGACAACAGAATAGCCTGTGGGTTTTCTGAGCAACCTTAGTCAAGTGTCTACTGCACTTCTATTTTGTAGTAAGACCTTCACAACTGTTTTTGCTTTGTTTTGCTTTGCTTTGCTTTGTTTTTACTTTCCCAAAGAGTCTAGGCTCTACTAGGGTCTGAAAGGTGAGTTATGACATTGGGAAACACCATATACTACTGGAGATTATAAACCTAAAATACCTTTGAAACAAAATTATGACAACAATGTCATCATAACTTCTTCCTCCAACTAGTTTTTCATCCAAAAACCAAAGAACATCTTCTATTTCTTTAAATGAATAAGTTATAACATACCAGATTCTTTTTAAACTTCAAGTAGTTTAAGCCAGAAGTGGTTTAAGTTAGAAGCAGGGTCTTTTGTCCAAAAGAATAAAATTGGCCAAAATGTTTTCCTGTACCATAGCCAGGTTATACAGTCCAGGGGAGAGTCCATGATGTCTGTTTGTTCCCCACAGGAACAAATTTTTACAATTCAGCCCTCCCCAGGTGGCTGACAGGGTAAAGATAGCATCTTATCACAGGAATGTATTTGTACCTGCCTCTGGAAGGCAATGATGTGCTTGCCTCAACCAACCTTCTCAACTTTGTCCTTCACATTTAGATCTAAATCAAATTGTGGTTCTTTGTTTTATGTCCTAGAAACAGAGGATTTGTAAGAGAAGATGCTACTGTGATTCAGATAACAATGGAGCAAATGAAGTGCTAAAAGAGTAATAGCATTTTCCTTCAATTATATGATCATCATTGGGAACCCAGCATTTTGACAAAGTGTTCAAACATCAAAGAATGGAGTTGGTATCATGCAGTTGAGAGCCATGGTATTGGGTCTTATAGTCTGATTTCTGAAAGCCTTATAATGAGGGTGGAGTGGATATACATCCCATTCTTTGGCTGTATTTTTGTTCAACAAAGCCTGCAATTTTCAGTCACTTGAAAATGTAATTATAGATAATGTTTGCATCAGTAGCAAGAATACAATAAGCACATGGGGCATAAAAACTCCACTCAAATCACATCCTCTTAGGTTACAGCATTTGTCTTTTGCCAAGAGTAAAGGCATTTCAACAAGCTAATATTTGGTATGAAATTGTTTGTGGGTTAGACTAACTCATGTATGAATTCTACTTCAACTTTTCTATTATCCTTTCCTTTATATTGGGTATCTACACGAGGCAGAAATGTATGATTTGCTGAAAACTGATGAGCCGATCAAAAGTTTGTGCAATTGAGCAAAAGTTATGCAGAAGCTGAAAGGGAAGTGACAGTTGAAGTGGACCAGTTGCCATATATGACTTGGTCATAACTGTCAATCCCACAATCCATTCCCATCTCGCTTAAGGGCTCAGTTATTATACTGCCTGTTTATGTGTCCCACTAAAGAAAAAGGGGATAAAAAGATATTGCATAAAGTCACCTACTAAGGGGAGACAGTGAGGATCAAACAAGACCTGAGAGCCTTTTCTAATTCACGAGAAGTCATAGGCATCCCTTGTGTTCACCTAAATAATTTGCCAAATTAAGAAGTTGGGGGAAAGATGCCAGATGTCTAGTGAAATCCTCAAAAGAAACCTCTTCATACAATATACTATTATTATAAATGGAGGAAAAGTATTCACCTTAGCATTTAATGTTAATTGTTTCTTTTTTTCAGTAAGTGAGAATCTGCCTTAGGCGTTAAGAGACCTTGACACCATTTTGGTTCCCTTTCCACTAACATATCTTGTAAAACACTCTTGCTTTCTAGACTCAGAATCAATCTAGCTATGAAATAAAAATAAAACTGAGAAAAAGTAAATTATATGAAAGAGCGTATAAAAAGCAGAAGATTGTAGGGTTGCTGGTAAACTATATTTCATGTTCAAAACCTACACATTTGGTTAAATGTGAAAAATCCCTCAAAATATTTATAAGACACTTTTAGGGTCAAACTGCAAGAAGATACAATAGAAAGACTTTAGGCTTTGTAAATATCTGGAAGAGGTACAAGCTCAGGGTTACAGGACCCTCAGTTTATAGAACCTCAACTTGAGGTTCTGATTTGAAAAATTAGAATGACAACTTAGTTTGCAAGATTATTGAGATAAATTTCTTAGCCAATGGCTAGTCCCTGGTGTATCCTAAATTGAGAACTAAGATAATAAAATATTTTGGAAAATTATCCACAGAATGGTGGCATCCCTTAAAGAGTTAATGACCAGAATTAAAAGAAACACACCAAAAGGAAGTATATGGTTGTCAAAGAATTGTTTTGTTGATGCTAGGAAACATTTTGGCTATTGGGTCTGCATAATTATTTTACTGAAGAGAGAAGTAGAAATAAGTTTGGATCAAAAGTATTAAGTCCTGAGCAGATCTGAAAAACAAGACAGAGACAAAATAAAGGTGTGACTATAATGCAACTTCTGAAGTTGACAATAATCTAATTCTGGTTACTTTTCACAATAACTGGTCACAAAATCTTGGCACAATGAAAAATCTGCCTATAAGGATAATGAGACTTCTTTGCCACCAATAAAATTTGTTGATTACAATGTACCAATTAATTTGTACAGAAACATTTGTAGTATCTATGCAGCTGGCCCCTTTCTCTAAAGACTTGGCCAGCTTTCGGCCACAGATCTAGTTTTTCTTTCCTAACAAACCTAGAAACAACAGTAATTGCTGATACTGCCAAAGTCCCCTCTGCCTTCAACCACGTCCATTCCTGGTTCACCCCGATAAATAGTATTCTGCTCTCTGAGGCAAAAGATTCTGGGTTTTGGAGGTTACATTCAACTAGAGACTTTCTCTTCAGTTAATATCACTCCCTTAGCAAGTATCATGTATTCCCCAGCACATCATAGAGAATATTTCCCAATCAATGGACTCCCACAGTAGGTTTTAGGCTTTCAAACTGAATCTTGTCACATCTGATAAAGCAAAGGACCAATAGCAGAAGAAAGCTACACACTATACTGCTGCTCTGATCTCTTCAGACCCTAAGGAGCCTATCAGCTTTGGCAGGAGAAGGAAGTGCCTGTTTATTAAGAACAAAAAAAAGAGAATAATGGGATCTGTCCTGCAGCTGGTCACCAGTTAGATGATGCAGATAAACAAAAACATCATGCCCACTATCTTACCCTATGCCACATCAGAAAGCAACTCTCCAGAGACTCACATACTCTCTGCAGGTATTCTGTGGCCGGAGCATGTAATGAGGCCATTAAGCTGCTGGGGCTACACTATTCTCCCACCATATTCCCTCCATATCATTAAAACTTTTGCCTTAACAGTTGAGTTTTTGCTAGGGTTAGGATTCTCATTATGTGGGAAGCAGCCTTCATATAGTGTGGCCAATTCTCTTTCCATAAGAGAATCAAAATCCATGTCAGTGGATGTAGAGATGGGCTTTTCAGAATGCACATCTGGGGATATGGAATGGAGATATTGCTTTTGCTTCAACCCATCCCAGAATGGAAAGTCTGATCAAAGTTCACAGTTGGAATATGAACTGCATTTATTTCTCAATCATTTTGCAAAAAGAGGAAAAGTGGGAAAAAAAATCAGTTTTCATCATGCTATCCTGGGGACTCAGCATTTTCTGAAAGTTGATAGGGGGAGCAATACTGCTTTATAAGTCTTTGCCTAACACTTTAAAGCAAGACCGTTCTGAGGCAGAAAACATTAACTGCTCAGTTGTAATGCAGTTCCATTATATTTGATTCTCTCAGGAAACATGAATTTGTGGTCAGTTTCAAGTACTAAAAAACTATAAAATATTTATGTTGTCGTTCATTTTCCGATATTAGTCTCACAATAATACTGTGAGGTAAGTAAAAGGTATATTTTATTATCCTTACTTCCTAGATGGGAAATCTTGACAAAATCAACTGAGACTTGAAGAAACAAGCACGAAACAAATCAGAAGCCAAACTGAGTATAACTGAGGTAGCTGCCTAGTAAAGGACATTGAGCAACAAGGACATGTTCTACCCTGCTGCTTAGAGACCCTAGTGTCTCTAAGGATTTCATTCTACTACATCCAGGGCAAGTATCAAAGAGGAAGTTATTTCTATCTAAAAACTAAATCCCACAAATGGCCAATGGAACTGAAATGGTTTTTTATTAAGAAAAATATCTCCTAAATTCTTCCCTAGAGAAAAGTAAATTCTGTGCCAAGTGCCAATCAAGGAAAAAAATGAATTTGCCTCTTAGCCTCCTCTCCAACACGCTATGTCAGGAGTTTCTAACATACCAGAAGTCAGTAAAAATGCATCAAAATGCTCTAGAGTAAAACCGAGGAGGAAGATATACCACCCATCACAGATGTTGGGAGCAACTTTTTGACATCTAAACATAAAAGAAAAGGAGGAACAAGGAAGTCAGGAAAATACAGAAATACAAGCTTGTTGTGAAAAGAAAGAAGAATCCTGACAGATAACATTATGATTCAATACAAAGACAGACTTAATATTAAGAAACCTCTTTGAGAGAGCTGCTTACAGCAGTCAACGGCATTCAGGCTTCTCAAAAAGACTCTTGTGTTATCTCTAAATCCTGACATTGAGAAAGGATGGTTGGGTGGACAATGGGAGTCATGAGGAAAGATGTTACCAGCATGAACTGAACTGAATAATTGCAGTTGGAGGCCTCCGGGTGACAATTTTGAGAAGGCAAACACAGCTGCAGCACAGCCAAATATAGCTGGCCAAGACAAAGACACCCATAAAGTTAATCATTCTCAAATATGCTACCCTTATGCTCAACCCGAAAACTCAACACCCCTTCTATAATACAGAAAGTCAAAATACAGTTTTGTGCATAGAAACATGAAGCTGCTTCAATAGGAGTCACAACAGTGATGATGTAGGTGTTTTTTGTTTTTTTTTTTTATTTTACACTCCTTTCAAGGTTCTGACCTGAGAACTAAGTTAGGTATAGATGTGGCCCCTTCTCCTGAAATTTAGTAAATTATTCAGGAAAAGGACAATAAAACAGGTACAAGAGAAGATCAAAGTAAAAGGTTTAAATCAGGAAAACATAAAGGCATCACAAAACTTTAGGAAAAGCTGTGCTATTTGTATTCCCAGTGAGTCTAGGTTGAGATAAAAAGAATTAAGAGTGAAGAGTAAAATAATAGCTAAGTAAATCTACAGTAGTCCCCAACTAAATGCTTTTTTTCTTTATGCTTTTCATGTTAACTTCTCTTTTATTACTTCCCTAAGATTTTCCAAGAATGAAATGAAATGTCAAATCTCAACTTTCACTTCTTTCACTCACCTGATACCCAATGCCTTCCCCTGTATTCCAATGAGACAACTGGGTGTGAAAATATGAGTATTTTTAAATTGGTTTAAATCAATTTATTCTTATCCCCTCCAAATAAACTTGTCAATCTCTTGTAATGTTCACCTTTTAAAAATGTTCACTTTATACACTGGACTCATTTATAATAATCAAAATTTCAAGCACTCTCTTTACCAGCAGCTGGAAGTGATGGGATGGTGACATGACACATAAAATGATGGCAGACTCAAAGAAGCATGGGCTAACAGTGTCAGATGTAACCGCAGAGAAAGAAAACAATAGTTTAGGATCATCTTGATTTTTCTATGGAGATTCTTTTTCCATCCCACTCTAAATCTAAAATATTTTGAGAGAAGAAACATCTCAACTACAGCTGAGAAAAAGAAGGCCCCAAGGTCTCAAAACTGCAGCAAGGCTAGAAGAACCACTAAATCAGGAAGGGTCTCAGTTTTCCACCAGTAAGATGTGACCGAATCCCCAGAGTGAACTTTTTCAAATTTAAAAGAAGCAAACAGAGTTGAAACATGGTCCTGAGATCTTTTTTCTACCACAATCAATAATTTATTTATTTATTGATGGAAACTGAACTCAGGACCTTGCACTTGCCAGGCAGGCACTTATGTCTCTGAGCTATATCCTTGGACCCACAATCAATAAGTTGCAGTATACGGTGGGTCAAGATGTGAAACCTTTCAAAATCTTAAATTCCTTAGCCATAAAGGTAATGTTCTGTAAATACATGCTATATTGTACAACAACTTTATAACTTTCATAACCAAAGACCATTAAGAAATAAGATGGATTCCTATAAATACGCATTTACACACACACACACACACACACACACACACACACACACACAAACTATGCCTTCTGACCACTGCCAGGAAGAACACAAAATATTTTGCTCTTTTAGTGGAAAGGGTCAACTGATTCTCTTTATGTCAGATAAAGATAATGCAAGCAGTGTACGTCTCCTGCTAGGGAGAAAGACCAGGACAACCAAAGACATAACTCGTGGAAAACGATATAAAGTTATCATTTTAAAATTTAATGAGTTTAAAAAGAAAGAGCATGAAAATCAAGCCTTTTGGCATAAAAAAACACACAATTTTGGATTCAGTATATAAGGCAAAGTACTTAGGTGTACACTGGATGTACTACAAAAAAATTTAAGCTGTCCAAAAGTTATGTCAAAATGTCAAATAATAAATCAGCTGAAGTTAATTGCATTCTGAGTAGTGAGTCATCATCATCTTCTGTGAAAGTAGGAAATCTTCAGTCCCATTTGAGCCTGTAAATGGCAGATAAAGCAGTGGTGGGGTGGGGGAACTTCATTTCCAGGATTATGACAGAAAGAGCCAAATTAGTATAACCAAAGAGACAAACCTCTTGAACTTCTTTAATTATTGAAATGTAAAATCAAAACATTACACATATCCCATTTTTAAAGCATTAGCACTATGAAAGGAATCCTGGCCAATCGGTCATCCAGATGGGTGACTCTTACCCTGCTGCTGACCTATAGGAAGCACAGATGATTCCAACCAAGATCTCTTCAGAATAGATTTATTTGAAATCTGATCTGAAGGCTAGGAGAAAAGTACAGAATAAGTTGAAATCTATTTTAGTCTAAATACAGCCTACACTTAATTTACATAAATCATTAGGAGAAAAAAGGTGTGCCTAGTAATTTGCTGGTAAGTTGGCTATGATGTATTCATTCAAATGGAGTAATTAAAATTTAACCAAAACCTGAATTTGTACTCATACGTCATTTTGAAAGCCATGTGATTACATATTTATTAGCATTACATTTTAAATTATCAGCTGATTTTGAAACATCACTCTCAGTATCTGAACATAATATACAATCTGCAATTCATAAAAGAAACCATTCATAAAACTCCATGTTGGAACTACAAAAGTGTAAATTTCAAATATGCTCACACAAGGCATTTCAACTGGATAACTGGAATTGCATTCCTATAAAAATAGTTCAAGTAATCACTTTCTGTCATGATTTAGAACAAACAGGAAGAAGAAAGCTGTTCAAAACCTCCCTAAATGTTTCCCTCTTTCTTTTAGAAGTCCTTTAGGAGGAGTCTAACGCTCACACTAAATGAAAAAGACATTCCCAGGAGAGAGAGGAGGTTTCTATCCCTTCACATCTGGATTCAGAGAATGAGGATACTGGATGGCACAATTAAATGGTGATGATGCTAAAGGGGAATAATTATTTTACAATTACCTGAGAGCATCACATTTACTGCTCTAATTAGTTTTTGTTTCCCACATAGGTTTTTTCAGGAATGCGCAGCTCCATTTCTCTTAGGTTTAGCAAGAGCTTTTTCTTAAGGAAAAATTAAAAATACATTTTCTGCACTGCTACACAAGTAGCACACCACTGATGCTGGCTTCATTATATTACTTGGTACCTCCTTGATAGTGGAAACAAACAGGATGGCATGAGAACTTGTAGGTGCTAATGAACTGGAAATCATTAGTGATTTCTAAGCCCTCCCTTCTGCAGTTTTGCAAAGCAAATATTACACTGAGAAATACCTAACCCTTTGTGATGGCTTAATCCACAAACAAGAACCAAAAACATGACCCTCCCATAAAGAGGCAATACCCTCCAATAGTAATACTCTAAATTGGAAATAATGACTTTATTTGGGTAAAGTTCAGTGTTGAAAATAAACAACATTACTAATTTAACTGCCTGAAATATGTTGAACGTATAACATTTTCCATTTAAATGCAAATAAGATCAGGGATGCTTATAGTATTAACATTTGTGAGGGTTTTGTTGGTTTGGTTGTTCATTTGTTTTGTACACTCCAACAGTGATATCAGATCCCATCTGATTCTGTTAAGGTATTTGGTCTCCTGAGTTTGTGTGTGTGTGTGTGTATATATATATATATATATATATATATAAACAGTGAACACTTCTTTGAATTTTTCACAATAGCTGGATCTTATCACGGGCTACACTCAAGTGCATCATATTATTTTACAAGCCAAAATATTACCTGTCTTTTTATCAGAAATGAATAAAACTTCTAAGAAACACCACCACAAGGGAAAGGTAAAGAGAAATGAAAAATTGGGGGATTTATGTAAAAAGGAGGAGATTGCAGTCTTCAGAGGCCAAATATAGTGTTGGTATAGCTATTAGGGGGAAAAGAAAAACATTCTGGAGTAGAAAACATTCTAAATGATCCCATGAAATCTTAATTACTAGGTTCATGTCTGAAAACCCTATCTTCTTTTTATTTTGTCTTTCAAGGTAGTACTTGTTTCCCACTTCACTGCATCTCATCAACAGATGCCAAAGTAATCCCAATCCAGCACATTATAATTAAACAGCAAGACTAAACACCCAAAATAATACGTTTGCCCAGATCAAAGATAACATTCATGTTCTAAAAAACCAATGTGGGACAAATTTTTGGTCTCAGCACCAAATACTAAAGTGTGTACTGTTACATGTACTAATAATTTTTTTTAAATATGTACTGTTAACTGAGAAATCTCACCTGAAAAAAATGTTTTTAAAAATTACCTTGAGGAACCATATACACAGCATTTATTTTTGTTTTCTCATTTTAATTTCCTTTTATGGCCATCATGAAACTGGCCATAAATGTCAGTTATTTGGGTATATTTATAATTTTATTTTCACAAGTAAACATTAAAAGCTGTATAGGGGTTATTGCTGTCAACCTTCACATAGCTGGTATGTTGTATACCAAAAACAACTGAATTTGAATCTCATTAAAGAGCATAAAATGAAACTTCATATACATCAATCCTAAATAGGTGATATATATTTCTTTTAATGTTCAGTTATTCTCATTGTGGGACAATTTGGTTTTCTGATTTCATAAAAATCAATCGCACACTTTTTAGTTTTCTTTCTCCCTTGACATGTAAATAAATATTTACATACTCCACACATCTACTACGGGAAAAGTACAGCTTTGCCACTTACTCCCTATGTTGTATGTGCAAGCTCTTCATGCGTCATCTGTAAAATGGGAGTAATGCCGTATACAACAACCGTGAAGATTATTGCATAAATAACACATGCTGGTACATGGTAGGTATTCAAAAATGGTTCATATGCTATCATTTTGATGGGAAGTAGTTGGTTTTTTTTTCCTTCTTGGGCTAGTCACATTGCCCCTCTGATAGTTTCTTAATCTATAAAAAAGAAGAAGTCTGATGAAACAATTTCTAAAGCTCCTTTCAACTTTAACAATGATGTCACTGGGTCCATTTTTCACTTTATATAAACATTTTTCCAGTTAATCACCAATTTGATAAATTTACTATAAGGTTGACTTTTCTCATTTTATAAAGGTTATTTACTGACTGAAAAAAACTAAAATTCATTTCATTTTATTCTAAATATGGATATCTTCAGTATTTATTCTAAAGACAATCTAAACTAATACTTTTTAAGGTGCATTCCTTCACTTTTCCACCTGCAATTTCTTATATCTAAGACATTATTTTAGTTGTTTAAAAATCCAAAAACATTCAGAAACTCTGTATATATGATCATTAAAATACAAACTGAACCATCTCAACCCCCAGTCTAAAACCAACTGCCTCAGTTTAAAATAGAAGAAAAAAACAAAACAAAACAAAACGGCTTCCATTGAGATTATGCTGATTGTAAGTGATATTTGGAAATGTTCATTTCCAATTACAGTTTTGGTACTGAATGTTAACCACCCCCCCAAACTGAAGCATATGTTATAGCAATTTTTTCCCCACTACAGAGCCTTGGATGATCTGGGCTCTTTAAACACCGGATGGCTCATGGGGCCATCAAGCATAATAATTCATCTCAAAAGCTATTTGTTCATCTGCCTTGAGGACTCAAACATATTACATCTTGCAAACTTATCTAATATATTCTTATGGGAAAATGTCATTGGAAATATGTTCCACTGCTTTAGAAAATCAACGCTAGAAAAGCTCCTATGCTTTATTTAAGATCCTTTCAGGAATAGGCCAATATCCAGCAGACTGCAATTTACCGCAAACGGCAATATACCGTACATGAAAACTGGTCCCCAAAACAATAAATCCGCAGATATCTTCCCAACTGTATGAGTATGGCAAGAAAATACACTGCCTAGGTGCGTTTCAAGTATTTTCAAGTTATGTTTCTTTTTACATACTTCTATCTCCAAATATAATCTCTAATATGAACTAATTACAAGCTATTTTGGAAATGTTCTAAGGGCTACAGAGACACACAACAGTTATCTTGGAAACAAATAGTAAAATTATTTACACAGCTTCTCTCTTTGTTTTTTTAGTTCAATTAAGCAATAGTTGACAAGCACTGAAAACAATCTGGGTTTGATTCCAAAGGGTATCATTTGAAAACGAACATTTGGAAGAGAAGTGGGGTAGAAGTCATACTAGGATTTATATAGGAAACTCCATGACTAAGATACGAAGCCTCTATTTAGGGCAAGAAGTTTGAACAAGCCACATTCATCTACCAAATGAAAAAGACAAATTAAATTTTCATAACTCATAATTTAATTGACAGGAGATTGCATCTTTCAGAGGCCATTAACGCCTTAAATTCATAGAGTGCTCATTAGTTAGATATATGAAGGTCACTTAAGTAGCTGGTGACCATAAATTCAAAATCATCATCAATTCACTTTGATTCAGCCCTGACACTATAACATACAGAGGAGAAAACACATAAAACCCTCAAACTAACTCATGTGCGAACATGTATTATAAGTCTACAAAGGGACATACTATAAAGGGAGGATGAGACAGAGATCTCTTAAATATCATGGGAATATTACTCATCAAGATTAATTTCTCAGAGAAAAGTGCCAAAAGGAAACATGATATTTTAATTTATGCTATCTGATTATCTCAGTTGAAACAGTGAACCCGATGGTGGTATTCAAGCAAGTGAACAGCCTTTATATGAACTGAAAGGACAATTCACTTTTAACAGATTCTATCATCCATCCCTCTCAACCACTTTTCTTTTTTTTAAGGGTTTGAATAATTGGCCACAGCAGTGTTCCTCAAGAATTGCGACTCATAAACACTTAACACACTAGAAGAGAATCTAGCATCACAGGGGAAAGTTATTTGCCAGGGAAATGGATCATAAAGCTCCGAATGGCCCAAACACTTCCAAGAGTGCCATAAGGTGCCAGGAAGCATATGGATGTGAAGTCTTTCAGTGGGTAGAATAGAAAAAACATTTTGCGTGTGCTCTTAGGACAGTTCTTTTTTTTCCTCTCACTAGTTTAATTGTAGCTTAGATCCACTATCAAATTTCTCACCTGATCAGAGAGAATTTTATATATTCCATGTCTTGAAAGGATCCATCTGTCTCACTTCTCTAGATTTCCTTTACATAATATGTCTGAAACACACGTAGACCCTATTAACTTGACAGTCCCTGAGCTAATAAGAGAAACTTCCTTATCAAGACTAACAAACCACATAAAAATTACACATACTTTCCATTCCTTAGGAATCCCAGCTCTCTATTTGTTCCAGTAACCTCTCTACCCTAGTTTGACGACATGTAAAACAACCAGAATCGCATTAATTATTAAATTACAGACTGTATATCAGACAAACCATCGTGATTACATAAAAATTACCTCTAATTTCTGCAACAGAGTACACCTGGCTAGTTTAATGCATTATAATTATCTTTTTTTTTCTTTCCTTCCCTCCCTCTTCTCTCCTCTGCTCCCACCTCAAGAAAGGAATTTTTGAGAATGCCAGCCAAATCAGACGAGAGGATAATTTAGAAGAAGGGATCTTGCAATGGGCCGTGGGGGCTCCATCAGCCCCGCGTTTCAAACGGCACGAGCGTGCCCGCTGGCACGCGCCCACCCCGCCCCGGCCCCGGCCCCGGCCCCGGCCCCGGCCCCGGTCCTGGTCCTCACCCGCCCCGCGGGCTCTCGCCCCGGCTCCTCTGGCTGGTCCCGCCGGCAGTCGCGGTCCTGATCCCGGTCCCGCTCCCCGCGCCCTCGGCGCAGCGCGATCGCACACGCTCCGTCCCGCCCGCGCCCGGCGCCGGCCTCCAGAGCCAAGGGAGGCGGCCGAGCCCCTCGCGAAGGACGCGCGCCTCCCGACCCGCCTCGCGCCCGCGGCGACACCGGCCCCACTCACATTCTGTCAGGAACGAGCAGGCGGCCCTCCACCATCATGTCCGGGAGGAAATCCAGCTTGAAGGCAGAAGTCATGTTCCCGGGCGCACGCGGCGGCGGGGCACGGCTCTGCGCGCGTCCTGGCGGCGGCGGGCGGCGCGAGACGGGCAGGGACAGGTGCGCGCGGCCTCCCCCGGCGGCCGCCGCGCCGCCACTTGTCACATTCTCTCCCGCGCGCGCTCCGCCAATCCCCTCCGAAGGCCCGCGCCGCGGCGGCCGGCTGCCGAGCGCCAGGTGCGGCGGGCGGGGCGGAGCTCCCCGGGCGCCCGCCGCGCCTCCGCTTAACCCCTGCGGGCCCGAGCGCCCCGGAGCCGCCCGGCCGGGATCGCGGGCTTCCGGCGTGGCCAGACCTCCTCGGGGCCCCGAGCATCCCGAGCCGCGGAGCCTCGCTCTCCCATCCCGCGGCACCTGGCGCGAGGCCGCCGCGGCCACTTGTACCAGGGCTTGGGCGGGTCTCGCGCCAAAGCCTAACTCTGTTCGGTGCAGAAGGGCGTCCCCGGCCGCCGCGGGAGACGATCGCCGCGAGTGTTTGTTTCAGCGCCCCTCAGTGCGGTAGATAACGCTTCCCAGCGGACAGACCAACGATCATTGAAATACTAGCCTTCGCGGTTTGAGCAAAGTAAACATCAGATAAATGGGTCGAGTGACATTGAAGAACTTAGGGCAGTGCTTTAAGGCGAAAGATGGAACCGTCTTCGCATAACTGTACTTGCCTTTTGTATCAATTTAAACGCTAAAAGTAAAAGGGACTGAAAATAAGAAAAAGTAATTAAACACTTCTTTTGAAAAATGATAAATTGTCATTTCCCAGTATTTTAACACATTGATTCAAAACCAACACAAGATCTCAGGTGTGTTAGGACTGTACTTGTAATGGCCACGAAGCTTAGGTACCGATTTAAGATCCCTGACTGAATTGCTAATAGGAATTGAGAAAAGTGGCAAAACTCTTTAAGAGTGAACAGAAGCAGGTAATTTCTCCAAGTGATTTTCAAAAGTCCCTGAAAGATAAGTCGTTTATAAAATGCTCTAATTTAGCGTTCTTCTTGATATTTGGGCTAAACTAAACTTTTCACAGTGTAGTCAAAAATATGTAAACCCTCACAGTATGGTTCACATTCTAAATCAATATAAATTACATACCAGAGGTTTCTAGTTTGCCTTTTATAGTAATCATCACGTTGTTTTATAATCACAGATTTTAAACTCGAGTGTAACACATATCCACATTTAAGTATGTATATACATACCATATATATAGATATTACCATTTTGTTTGAAAAATCTGATCTCTACTGTCTGTTATTCTTCTAAACAAAAACAGCATTGTTCTAGGGAGATGGGTTTCTCACAAATCAAAGCATTCCTGGGTCACAGAGGGTTAAACAATTAAGTCAGGAGTAGGTACATGTAGCAGCCACAATATGGAGAAAAGTGTTTCAATTTTTTCACCAATTTTTTTGTTACAATGAGCTCTTTAGAGATTATGAAAGAAAGTAAATATTTACATATCAACTTCAAATCCACATGTCAATTTTAAATCTTAACTTGGGACATTGAACATTATGGAGTCACAGGCCTGTGGTGTTCAATTAAGTCCACACATAATTGACTTAATTTCCTTCTTTAGTTAAACAATATACAGTATCTGGCTTTTGATCTTCTAATTGCAAAGTAGTTAAAATATAGAGCTAGTCTAATCTTCATTTTTAAATACTGCCTTTCCTGAGGAGCCAGGTCTAGGTTCATGAATAATTGAGGAAAAGTTGCAATAAAGCGAATTCTTACATACATACAAAATGCTCATATTTTCCTCATAATGCTAAACTACATTTACCCTTTACCCCCAGCTATTGCCAGTTGCCCTTAAAATTGTAACATTTGGGTTGGTCTTTAATTACCTTAATAAAATAATTAGCTGGATAAATGAAGACAAACTGACAACTTTTGGGTTTCCATATATTATTCACATAAATCCCCAATGTATACAATGAGCTGATTATATAACACATTTAAAATAGAATGAATAGAACTGGCCCCCAAAACAGAAGCAAAACACAACCACGTCAATCAAAGAGAAATATTTTCAAATCACTGATGGAATAGAGCTCCATATATATCTACGTTCTATAAGGTAGAAAATACTTCATCAACATGTATACTTGTAAAATATTTAGTTTCTCTTTAATTGCATGTGAATTAGTTAGAAGAAGCTATAGGAAAACCCTCTTACTGACTTAAGCCTTCTCAGCAGTTTGTTAAATTCTAGCCTCAAATCCCTTGAGGCAATAGTGGATTCAAAGCAGCTTTTAATCATACTATAAGGAGGGTGAAGTAGTATGTAAGTAGGTCATAGAAAGAGAATTACAAGTGCATAGGTTATTGCCATATTTAGCAACTACAGTGTAACATAGTTTTCAAAGCACATTTGCTTTTTCCATTTAATGTCAGAAGAAAAACCAGGGTCACATATAAAAGAAAATTCACTCCGCATGCGATACAGTGGCATGAACCAAGGAAAGCTTATGGGGTGTAGCTGAATTTAAATACTGTGGCTGCCAAATATATAAATAATGTAGTGATTGTATACACACTTGATGTAGGTGCCAGAGGGAAATAAAATGCTCTCTCGTACAGCCATAGGTTATTCATGACAGCCTTTCAATTGTACCTTTCATTTTTATTATCTATTCAGTTTCTATGATCACACCATGCACTAGCCATTTTTAAAAATAAAAAATCCAAAAGCTCTTGAGCTAAAAAATAAAAACAAAAACATCTAACCGAATAGCACCTGATGAAAAGCTTACATTTCTCATTTGATTGCTTTGGCAGAAGAGAAAAAACAACTCAATAGGGTCCCTTTTTTAATTTTTATGCAGTAAGGAGCCATCAGGTATCATGTTTTGGCACTGGAGTTATCTGGCAGACAGCTCCACTGGGCCACAGTTGAGCACTCGGGTTCAATAAAGCTATTTTATAGCCAAGGATCTTATCGACAACAGTGAAAAGGGACGAAGCCATCAGTGGGCCCCTCTTGTGGACATGAACTGGTTGATGACACCACCATGTGCTGACATCACTGGGGACCAGGCGAGGGGGAACAATGACGTTTCCTCATAGTTCAAGCTCCATTGTAGAAAAACCTTAAGCTGTTCTCTAGCCCCATCCCCCTACCTCCCCTAATTGTCTCCTTTTTTTAATCAACTTGCTATTCATTTCCCAAACAAAAGGCAATTCAAGAATTGGAAGCACTTCAAGGGAAAGTTTCTGAATGACCTCATTTTATAGGAGGCCTTCCAAGGCAAGGCAGTGTGCTGTGCTGTCTCAGCTCCTCACTTCCCTCACTTCCCTCCTCAGCCCTCATTTCATACTGCGTTTTGTCCAGTGGCTATTGTTTGAGCCCTGAATTATCACTAGCATTAAAAAACAACACTCAATAGAAACAGAGTGCTAATAAATGCATTTGTACACAGAGTACAAGATACTTGAATTGGAAGAATCCTTTTCCTGCCACCCATTCAATCAGTGAGCCAGAATTTAGTCCATTGACTAGAGATCTTTCAACATTTTTGCACAAAGTTTACATTATAATTGAGACACTGGTGCCTCATATGTCATGTTAATGTTTATAATGAAGCAAACTCATTTTCTCCTACAGATAACCTCGTGTATTTTAGGACTAATTTCCGTTTTTCCTGTAATTTCTCACATAGCAGTCTTTTTTAAACAGTAGCTATCAGCGAGGCAGCTACAGAACAAAAATGCAAAAGCTCTTTTCACTTGACTCAAAAGGCCACCTTTACTTCCCCACTCCCCACTCCTGGCTACTGTTTACATACCAGAATCCAAAACATATTTTGCCTATCACATTTTCAAATTCAAATTTTATTAACATAGCTATTTCAGTTAAAAAATAAAAATTAAAAAAAAAAAACCAGAAAAAACAAAACAAAAAAACCAAGCCAAATGTGCTCAGAGCCATTTGGAGCAAGAAATACAGCCCGTATAATGGGAATTCCCATCATTTCCAGGCAATAAATTTGAAATCCACATGAATTTTAAGTACCTGAGAGAATATCTGACTTTGTGGCCATGTGTTTGTTCTTGGCTTATTCCAGTTTCATTAGCAACTTGAAAAAATAAACAATGGTTTGTTTTTCTTTTTAATGTGCTCAAAATAAAAACCAAACAAATTCTTGAGTGACACATTGTAAATATATCTTTTCTTAGTTCCATAAAAGTATGGCTTAAAGTAAATACAGGTTTAAAATTTCACTTATTTTCTCCCCATTTTGGGAGCTTCTGTATCACACTGATACAAGTAAAATGTCTATATGGGTGAAACAGTTATTAAACTCTGATTTTACATTTTTAAGGGACTATTATGGAGTCACTCTCTCTCAGTAACAGTTTTACTCACTTTCTGCAACCTTGTGTTTATCTGAGATTTGTTGTTAGAGATTTTTTTTAGAGTTTAATAGAGAAACAAACAAACAAACAAGCCCAGCATGGTGATTTATCTTCCTTCAGAAGAGACCCTCCAATTGAAGATGGTTCTTTTTGTACATACCTTCGCACGGGAAAATGTGATGCTCCTCTAGAGCTGTCTGGAGCCTCCATTCCAAGGGGAGGAAATGTTAAGACCCTGGATCCCTCAGACCCAGAGGCCAACCACCTCATTACTTCCCTCCCAAACCTGCCCTTTCCTTTCTCTCCTTTCTCCATTATACCACTGCTATTGCAGCTCTCGGGCACGCGCTCTCTCTTTCTCCCTGTCTCTGTCTCTGTCTCTGTCTCTGTCTCTGTCTCTGTCTCTGTCTCTGTCTCTGTCTCTGTCTGTCTGTCTGACTGTGTCTGTCTCTCGTTTTTTCCTACTCTCTCAAATGGAAGCCAGACAATGCCTGGGCACCCCTCCACAGCTATGTGTCTGAGGAGGTGGGTGCCGACCAAAGTGCAGGGAGGAGCTGTTGGTTTCTCATCTGCACAAGAAATCGAGTTTCACTGGCCTTGACCGAGGCTGAGTTCTGAACTAGGAACAGCTGTCTCTGCAGGGAGCGGTGGGATCCCTCTCCCGATACTATGGCGATGGGGGTGGGGAATGGAAGACTGGGAACCACGAAGGGAGTAAATAGGATGTGAAAATTGGGAAGAAGTCTGGGGAAAGGGTGACAAGAAGAAAAAGGCTTCCCTGTCTAGCACAATGATTTGCACATGGAATGCCCTTAGGGGGAAAAATAAAAGCCTTTGAAGGAATGTTTCAGAGCCCTCTTGAAGATGCCGAGATTTGTCAAACTATACCAGGTGTCCTTATCTGGTGCCAGTGTGGCGGCAGGAACAAAATTTATACTTATCAGAATGAAGTTTCTAATTCCCTCCACAGTCCACACTTCACCATCCCCCCACACACCAAATGTTTTCCCCAATCAGCCAGAAGTTCTTATCCTACTGTCATGTGTTGTTAAATTTAAAAAAGCAGAAATCA
>RJWT010012338.1:0-22527 GCA_004365215.1 Cuniculus paca
GTCTGATTTTTTTGAGTTCTTTATATATTCTAGATAGTAGCCCTTTGCCTGAGGAACAGGTGGCAAAATTTTTTCCCACACTGTGGGTTGTCTCTTCACTCTGTTGGTGGCTTCTCTTGCTGTGCAAAAGCTTTTCAATAAGATGAGATCTCAGTTGTTGATTCTTTGTGATAGGTCCTGTGCATATAGGGTTTTGTTTATATTTGTTCATATTGTCTTGCCTATACCAGTGTCTTCAAGAATTCTGCCTATTTTCTTTTCCAGCAGACTTAGTGTTTCTGTTTAATATTTAGATTGTCAATCCATTTTGATTTTAGTTTAGTGCATGGTGAAAGATACAGAACTACTTTTAATCTTCAGCACACAAAAAGTCAGTTTTTCCATCACTATTAAAGAGATGATCTTTCTTTCATTAGAGGTTTTTGGCTCATTTATCAAAGATAAGGTGACCAAATATGTCTGGAGTTGATTCTGTATCTTCTATTCTGCTTCACTGATCCACAGAAATGATTTCTCTCTCTCTCTCTCTCTCTCTCTTTTTTTTTTTTTTGGCCAGTACCATGCTGGTTTTTTTTTTTAATTTGAAAACAAAACAAAAAAAAGAATAAAAATGATGCTATGGAATTTCAAAACAAAATAATAGATTAACAATGGTTAATATATTGCATATTGTTATCTTCAAAGCAGTCATTCAGATTATAAGATATAGACATAAAAATGAAACAAAACACAAGCCATTCTTTTGATGCACTGACAGAGATTATTAGTATAATTTTCCATCTTTTACATATATTCTTTTCTCCTTGTAGTATAATTTCAAGTAAAGGATTGTAATGCTCCTGCCTTGCTTTTGTTGCTCAGAATTTCCTTTGCTATTCTAGGCCTCTTCTGGTTCTAAATGAATGGTTTTAAATTGTTCTAAATGGTTTTAAATTGTTTTCTCTAATTCTGTGAGTTATGCTATTGGAGTTTTGATCCAGATTGCATTAAACCTGTATAATAATTTTGGAAGTATGGCCATTTTTACTCTATTGTTTCTTCCTACCCAAAAGCAAGGGATATCTTTTCATTTTCTGATATCCTCATCAATCTCCTTTTTCAGAGTACTGTAGTTTCAATGTAGATGCCTTTTATTTTCTTTGTTAGGTTGAATACTAGGTATTTGATTTTTGGGGATGCTATTGTGAAAGAGGTTGCTTTCTTAATTTTTCTCTCAATGAGTTTGTTATTCATGTATAAAAAGGCTATTGAGTTTTGGGTGTTGACTTTGTATCCAGTTATGCTACTGAATTTGATTATTAAATATAGAAGTCTTTTGGTGGAGTTTTTGGGGCCTTGTATGTAGACTATCATGTCATCTTCAAATAATGATAATTTAACTTCTTTCTTTTGTATCATTATTCCTTTTATTTCTTTCTCTTATCTAATTGCTTTGGCTAATGTTTCCAGAACTATATTCAATAAGAGTGGTGGCAGTGGATATCTTTGCCTTGTTCCTGATTTTAGAGTAAAAACTTTCAGTGTTTGCCCATTTAGTGTGTTGTTGGCTGTTGCTTTGTCATAGGTACGTTTTATCAGATTGAGATAAAGACTATCTATTTTAATTTTCTGCAGTTTTTTTTTGTCATGTGTGAGTGTTGGACTTCATCAAATGTTCTTTGCTCATCTATTGAGATGATCATATAGATTTTGTCCTTGGCTCTGTTAGTATGGCATATGGTATTTATTGATTTGCATATGTTGAGCCATCCCTGCATCCTGAAGATGAATCATACTTAGTCATAGTATATAATCTTCCTGATGATTTGCTGTTTTCTCTTTGTCAGTATCTTATTGAGGATTTTTATATTTATGTTCATTAGGGAAGTTGGCCTGTAGTTCTCTTTGTTGGTTGAATCTTTCTTTGGTTTTGCTATCAGGGTAATCCTTGCTTCCAGGAAGGAATTTGGGGATATTGCTTCCCTTTTAATTTCATTAAAGAATTTGAGAAGTATTGGTATTTGGTCTTCTCTGAATTTCTTGTAGATTTCATCAGTGAGTCCATTAGGACTCGGGCTTTTGTTTGTTGGTAGGTTTTTAATTGCATCTTCAATTTTGTTGACTGATAATGGTTTATTTAAAAAAATTTTAGTCTTCTCATTTCAGCTTTGGTAATTAATATGTACCTATGAAGCTTTATTTCTTCTGTGTTTTATATCTTGCTAGAATATAAATTCTTTTTTAAAATTTTAATGAGTGTAAGATCAAGGAAAATAAAACAACAAAAGCAGTCAAAGCAAACCAGTGTGATACAGGACTTCAAAACATTACCAAATCAACAATATTTACCCTAACACCTTTTGTTGTCTTCAAAATAGATGCCTTTGGGCATAGTAAAAATCAAACAAAAAAGAATAGAGTAGAACCAATAAAAACAAAACAATGGATGCAATAAAGGACTTCAAAGCAAGACAATAGTAAATCCAAAATTGCTACCACAATATAGCTTGCTATCTTTGAAATAGCTGCTCCTGCCATTGGATTTAACATAATCAAACAAAACAAATGAGAATAAAACCCATCCAAACAAAACAATGAAAATGATACAGGACTTCAAAACAAGACAACAGGAAATCAACAATGGCTACCACCCTCAGGAGGAGATCCCCCTAGATGGCACACTGTGTACCACTATCCTCTGAACTGATGATCATACCACTGGCTCTAGACCTGCAATGTTAGTGAAACACCAAAACCCCACAAGCATCGAATTGCACTTCACCTCAATAGCTATCATCACAGCCTGTGTTTCTCTGGACCAGCTGGTCACTTACAGTGGTGGTGGTGGGGTTGGAACTTCTTGTTTGCCAGTCCACGAGCCAGGTGGGGATGGGGTCTGACTGTCCCCCTACTGGTGGCAACCCGTGCATGGCACTGGTTCCGAGGCAGGGCTTGCTTCTAGCTTCTTGTTGAAGTCTTGTTCTCCCCGCCACACACACAGTTGATGAATGGCGGTGACTCACAGGGAAAGGCTTGGGTCTGGCTGTCCCCATGTTGGAGGTATCCCACACATAGCACTGGTTGGCACTGGGGGCATACTCCTTCTTGTTGAGGCCTTGTTCTCTCCCCATGCAGTCCGTGAATCTAGAATATAAATTCTTGAAGTAGGTATAGATGATCCTCTGGGTTTCTACAGGATTCATTGTGATTTCTCCCTTTTCATTTCTAATTGCATGTATTTTAGTCTTTTCTTTCCTTTCCTTGATAAGGTCAGTGACGGGTTTGTCAATTTTATTTAACCTTTCAAAGAACTAACCCTTTGATGCATTGTTTATATTGTTTTCTTAGTCTCTGTTGCATTAATTTCTACTCTGATTTTTATAATTTCTTCCTTTGTATGAGCTTTGGACTTGATCTGCTCTTCTTTTTCTAGAAGCTTGAGGTTCTATATTACGTTATTTGAACCTACTCTTATTTTCCTGGATGGGTATTCAATGCCATAAATTTCCCTCATAAGATTGCTTTCATTGTGTCCCATAAGTTCTGTTATGTTGTGTTGGCATTATTGTTTAATTGTAGAAACTGTTTCATTTCTTCAATTTCATCTGTGACCAAGTGGTTGTTCAGGATGGTGTTATTTAATTTCTACGTGTTTATAAAATTCTTGTGGTTTCTTTTGACATTGATTTCCAGTTTATTTTCACTATCATCTGATAATATGTATGGAATAATTTCATTCCTTTCATTTACTTAAGCATGTTCTATGAGCTTGTATATAGTCTATTTTGGAGAGCATCCCAGGTGTAGCTGAAAAGAATATGCATTCTGATATAGGGTGGAATCCTCTGTAGACATTTACCAAGTCCATTTGTTCAAAATTTTGGTTCGGTTCTAATATTTCATTGTTGATTTTTTGTGTAGATGATCTGTTTGTCACAGTAGGGTATTAAGGTCTCCCAGTGCAAGTGTACTAGTGATTTTTCTTGCCCAATAATATTTGTTTTATATAGTTGTGTAGTAGTACTTTGCATATATATTTATGCTTGCTATCTTTACCTCTTAGATTGTTCCCTTTTACAAGGATGTAATGATCTGCTTTGTCTCTCTTAGTCTTGGCTTGAAATTCACTTTGTCTGCAAAAAGAATAGCTACTCCTGATTTTTTATGAATTGCTATTGCATGGTATATTATTTTTCACTATATGGCTTTCATTCTATGATTTTTTTTTTTTGCCCTGGGGATCGAACTCACAACCTCGCACTTACCAAGCAAGCACTTGAACCACTGAGCTAAATCCCTGTCACTTTCATGAGTTTTTTAAAATTAGGTATGTTTCTTGTATTCAGCATACTGTTGGATCCTCATATTTGGTCAGTCTGTTTCTTTTGATTGGTGAATTGAGACTATTAACATTAATGGTTATACCTGATATGTATTGACTGATACTTGTCATGTTATTTACCTGTTGTTGCTCCCCCCTTTTGTTTGCCTTGCATAATAGATTCATTCTGGTGGGGTTTGTGGAATTGTGGTCTTTGTTATCCCTTTCTAGAATGTCTTTTAGAACATTTTGGAGTGCTGGTTTGGTGTTCATGAATTTCCTCAGATGTTCTTTGTCATGGAAGTATATTTTTTCTCCATCAATTTTGAAAAATAGTTTTTCAAGGTACATACATCCGAGCAGCAGGTTGTGTTCTTTTAGGCCTTGAAATACTTCACTCCAAGCTCTCCTTGACTTGAGGGTTTATGTTGAGAAGTGTGCTGTGATTTTAATGGCTTTTCTTGTGTAGATGATTTGTTTCTTTTCTCTAACAGCTTTTGGTACTCTGATCTTGTTTTGAATTTCTGGAATCTTGACTGTTACATGCCTTGCTTCAGATTATTTTTCATCATGGCTAATTGTAGTTCAATATGGCCCATTTCTGTATATGTCAAATTCTTTTTCCCTGCCATGAAAATTTTTCTTCCATGATATCTGTGAACAGGTTTTTTATGTAATTTGCTCCATCTCCTGCTTTTTCACTGACTGTAATCAATCTTGTTTTATTCTTCTTTGCATCAACTAGCCATTGGTGGATTGATTTTTTCATTATCTTTTGCTATTTTTAGGAAGTCTTTCTTTTCATGATTCCTGACCACAATCCTGTCTTCCGTGTCTGAGATTCTGTTCTCATATTGGCTCATTCTGTGGTGTACACTTTCTCTGTAATTTTTAATCTCCTAGATATCTGTTTGGATCTGTTTTGTGGATTCCATTTCTTTTGTACTTTCAGCTTTCATGGTTTCCATCATTTTCTAAGCTCTGCATTTTTTTTAATGTGTTTCTGCTCTAGAGTCACTAGGTATGTCTTTCCTTATGGTCACCATCTCTGTAGTTATCTGAGAAATTATTTCTGATTTGATTTTTTCTAAAGCCTCATTCATTTGCTTCATTGTTGCCTATTCAGAGAGTCCAGGTGGGAGGCTTTCAGATTACTGAATCTCATTGCCCCCTTGGCTTGCAGTTGGTCAGCTGGATGTTTGGGGTTGCATCTTGTTTAAGATTCTTCTCACTTTGTATCTTTTTAAAGTT
Source organism: Cuniculus paca (assembly GCA_004365215.1). Lineage (NCBI taxonomy): Eukaryota > Metazoa > Chordata > Mammalia > Rodentia > Cuniculidae > Cuniculus > Cuniculus paca. Next base: position 5,552 of record RJWT010012338.1, read on the forward strand.
TAGTTCTTGGGTTGATGCTTGTCAGTTGCCTATAGTAGGTAGCTTTATTGCTTTTATTTAGAGCCTAATGGAAATGTATACTTCTCAGAGGTGTCTTCTAGGTGTAGTTGGCTTTTGAGTTTTGAATTTATCAAAATATTCTACTTCTTCAATTTATTGGTGCTAAGAAGTTGCTTCATACTTGACCTGGCCTCTGGTTCTTTGGCATTGGTTTATAGCGTTTTGTGACTCTTAGGAAATCTCAGTCTTCGAATACAAAGAAGAACAATTGGTTAGAATAATTATGCTACTTTGGGTATAGTAATAAAATATGTAACAACAATAGTATCAAACAGATTCTAGAAAATGACAAATTAAGGTTAACTATTAACTTGCACCTTTAACCATATGAACCATATCTGTGGTTATATAACAAAATCTTAAAAAAACTTAAAATTGTGTGTAGTAAATAAGCCCTCAATATGGAATTTTACCCTCAAGGGAGAAAATTTATAAGAGGTTAGGTGGAAAAAATAGAGAAGTGGAAGAAGAAAAGATTAAAAGCAAGTCTGGAAGACAAAGGATCATACAAACTTTGGGAAACTGATGCAGAAGACTGGAGACAAAGAGAAGAAAGAAATAAAGAGAATAGAGCAGAACAACAATCACAGAAAAAGTAGAAAGCATGTTCACACTCATATAAAAACAAGAGCAAACAATGAAGAAAAAGCAAAATGAAAAAAAAGCAAAAACAAGAAAACCAGAAGAAAGAGAGAGAGAGAGAGAGAGAGAGAGAGAGAGAGAGAGAGAGAGAGAGAGAGAGAGAAAAGAAATGTTCACTTCAAGTTGTATCTTTGTTGTCTCTGGTAAACAACATGGGGAGAGTCCAGATCTTTGTTGAGTAATTCAAAGCAAGCCAGGAGTAGCTTTATGGTTGTGCAGAGTATAATACCAGGGAGCCTGCACTTTTATTTCCCCTGAAGTTAGAGCTGGTTTCAGGCTGTGAGGGTAGAACCAGACTCATTCAGCCTGCAGCAGTCAATGTGCCTTCTGCCAGCTTCATCGCTGCTGGGGGCCACTAGATGGAGCCATCAGTTGTTCTGAGTTCTGAGCTCAGTTGGCTCTTCTCCAAGTTGGTTCCCAGCAATAGTTCTCTCCTGCAGGATATCCAATCCCGCAATATTCACTACCAGCCAGTGCAGTCTGCCACATCCACTGCTATGTCTCTCTGCTGAGGCCTCTGAGGTTGCCAGTAGTCATCATATGTCTTCAGGTTTGGACAACCCCTCCCACACAGTGAATCTCTGGCTCAGGCAGAACATGCCACTTGCCACATCATTCTTTGTTGAAGTTTCTCTCTTTGCTCTCCCTATGGGCTTTAATTCTTGCTTCAGATTTCCTGAGACCAGAGAACCCAGTTCCCTCCTTCTCTTTCTCATATTCCAGTGTCTGAAAACCAAATTTCAGAAATGCTCCTTTTGTGCTGTATACCACTTTGCTGTCTTCCCAGAACCCCTCATACTTTCTTTCTTTCTTTTTTTTTTTTAAATCTTAACCAGTTTTTCAATGCCAACCCAGGATAGATCATAATTTTTTTTTAATTCCTACTTACAACTTTCCAAACACTAGTGGATTCAATCATAAAATTGTCCTGATTAGGAGTCCAGTTTATTTCTCTTGCTAAGTGTTATTAATTTTAGAGAAATAAAAAGTAACTATCATGTGTTATGTTGTAGATAACATTGGTCTTGATGTTTAACATGTATTTTTAAACAACTATATCTTTATCATATCTTTATAACTTGTTTTCTCTCATTTTCTACTTAAAGATTCCAATCAGTTTTGGATTATAAGTGTATCAAAAAACTAAACTAAAGCAAAACAGCAGGCAGTAGCAAATCTCAATATTTCTGTTATGTTTATTTTATTGATGTAAGATATTGCTTTCCAACACATGTTTCTAAGTTACTTTAAATTTATAGTGGATTTTCATTGTTAGTTAAAGTAGATTCCAAGTAAGGCTAGCAATATTTTTGGGAAGACTTATGATGATACAGAAATATAAAGGATGAAGTTATTAAAATTCATTTATAATACTATAGTAATGAAGATAATATATTTTTAAATAAGTGAATAAATGTGAAGAATTGGGTGAGATTTTTTTGTAGTAAAGTTACATGGTCATTAATAATTAGAATTCACTGGTTTATGAATCCCAGGTTACTTACCAAGGCATTTATTTTCCCTACAACTCTTACTACAATTTTTGTGCTAGGTCTACATTTAGTCTTTATTGTAATAAAACTGAGATACATTTTACCACAGAAATTCCTTACTTTGGTATTTGTTCCCTCTGTTGGGAATGTTTCATCCCTTTACTGTTAGTGTTATTCAATTTTTTGTCAGTATAACAAAATAACAGACAGTGCACTTCAAGAGAATGTATTTATTTTGGCTCAGAGTTGGGGAGGTTTCGGTCAACAATCAATTGCCTAATGGCTTCAGGCTTGTGGAGTGTTGCAGTCAGGGGTTGCAGGGAGAAATATTACAATCAGGACACAGAATTTATAATATTATTTATGATGGTTACCCAGTGTTAAGCACAAGAAAGTGCAGGAAATCTGTCCACAACATCGAAGACCTAAAAAATTTAGCTTAGGGTCTAGATCCCACAGTAATGTCCTGCATAAGTCCAGCTGAAGACCTAGAGCCCATGATAGTGCCTCCCATGGGTCCAACTGGAGGCCTAGAACCCTCAACAAATACTCATGCAAGTCTGTTTGATGGATCTGTGTTCGGAAGGTCCAAAGACCAGTGGTAGAAGCTAGAAAGTCTATACCAGCAGGATAAAGGATCTGTGCTAGTAGGTTGAGGGTTCTATAGTGGAGCCAAAAAGTGATGCTCAAATAAGGAAAAAGTACCACAGCCATCCTCAGTGACAATGAGGTCCCGCATTCCTCTGACAATGAAAACAGTTGCGTACATGCCAGGAAGCCAGTGTGACAACTTCTTCTGGAGTTTCAACAGCAACTGTCTTCCCCTCTGCAACCAGGAAGCGATCGATGCTCAATGTAAGGACCAGAGCTCCCCCAAAGTGAACCGCAGCCATTCTCAGCAACAAGGTTCCTAGTTCCTCTGATGATAATGGCCGAATTCATATTGGGGAAGCCAGCCTGACAAGCTCCTTCAGGAGACCCAGTGGCTCCAAACAGTAGCACTTAGGAGAACCTACAATGCCACTGCTCTTCCTCTTCATGTCTCTTTTTATGCTGGTAACTTTCCTCAGGTGGGCCATCTACTCTCAGCACCATTCAGCCAATGTTAAGTTGACCATCAGTTTTCAATCCATAGCATGGAGAAGCAGCACAATAGGGCTGAATTGTGCCACCTTATGGCCAGGGGACATAGAGTGGAAAAAGGAGGAGACCAAAGCCTCACAATCTTCTTCAAGGTCATGCCCTCAGTGACTAAAAGACTTCCCACAAATCACCCCTCATTAAGGCTCCACCACCTCCCAGTAGTGCCACTCTGGGGTCTAAGCCTTTAACAAATGGAATTTAGGAAGTATTTAAAATTCAAACCCTGAAAGCTAAACTTGTAACTGTTTTAAAACATCTAGCTCAGATACCAATCCTTTTGTAAAAGATTATTTAAAATAGTTTTGACTTGGAATAATAGTGAACCAAATTGCCATAAATAATAAAGAAAATTGCAAACTTATAAAAGCTGAAAGTTTAATATAAAAGGAAATTTTCATGTATAAATTTCATCAGATTCCAGACCTTTTATCCATGATTACTTTGGTTTTTCATTGCTTCATCTGATTTCTGTCATTAGGTTGGATGCTCTCATGATCACACACGTTGCAAGAATTCTAAGCCTTATACCATGTTAGTATCATGTACAGCATGAAAGAGCACACCCCTAGTCATAATCATGAAAAAGAGAATATCTGATCAGTAGTTAAAATAGAGTTTTTCTTCACAGTTCCTATGATTATGATTATTATCCTTATCTTTTTTCTTTTTTTTAATGCATTGAGAGTTTTATTATTTTTTTAAAAGTCTTATTGACACATGTTTATGGTACATAATGACACAATTCTTACATTCCTCATGGGGAGTTTGACACATGTACATAACACATTTTATTTCTTTCATTTTTCTATCTCCTTCCCCTCCTCTATTTCTCTTGTAGGGAGAAAGTTAAGCCGTGTTTATGTTAAAAAATGCAAAATATCTTTTGGAAACTCTATATAAAAAGAATTTCTCAACACCAGGAACCAAAGCCAGTCTGGGAACCAGCATGACGTGCAGGTCACTGCCAGACTGGAAACAACCAGACCCCAGCCCCTTCTGGCACATGGGCTGGCAAACAAGAAGCACCAATCCTAGTCCCCCAACCCCTGCTGCCGTAAGCCACCGGCTTATCTGGAGAAACATAGGCTGTGATGATAACTATCGAGGTGAAATGCAATTGGATGCCTGTGGTGCTTTGGTGTAACACTGACATTGCAGGTCTAGGGTCCGTGGTCTGATCATCTGTTTAGAGGATAGCGGTGCACAGTTTGGCATCTAGAGGGGATCTCCTTCTGAGGGTTGTAGACGTTGTTGATTCTCTATGGTCTTGTTTTGAAGTCATGTATCAATTTCCACTGTTCTGCTGGGTTGGGTTTTACTCTCTTGTTTTGTTTGATTATGTTAAATCCAATGGCAGGAGCAGCTATTTCAAAGATAGCAAGATATATTATGATAGCAATTTTGGATTTACTATTGGCTTGTTTTGAAGCCTTTAATTGCATTCATTGTCTTGTTTTTATTGTTTCTACTCTATTCTGTTCTGTTTGATTTTTACTATGTCTGAAGTTATCTGTGTCTATTTTGGAGACATCTAAAGGCATTATGGTAACTATTGTTGATGTGGTAATGTTGTGAAGTCCTGTATCACTTACACTGGTTTGTTTTGATTGGTTTTATTCTCTTTCAAATAAAATTTAAAAGAAGAATTTCTCTCTTTATACTAACCTTCCTTTGTGAAAAAGTAAAAGAATTTGAAGAATAGAGTATTGGAAGATATTTAGCAATGTAAGTAAATAAATCTATTGAAAATTAATAACTGTAGACTACTTCCCATAACTTACATCCACATGCCAAATTGTACCTCTTTTGTTTAAACAGAGGGATGTATTTTTTTCATGTTACTGTATTATAAATATTGTTTTACACATCTTAACTATTACTTTTGTAATTTGTATTTTTCTGTGAGATTTTGGAATCTGTATTGAATTGGAAAGAATTTAATTATTTTTGGAAAAGTTTAAAGAAATTAAAATCCATAAAATTTAAAACTTATAAGGAAAATTATCTTCTCCCTTCCAATATTTTAGAAAAGAAAAGAAAGTGTGTGTAGACTGTGTATTGCTGGAAGTAGATTTAATTTCTTAATGATAAAATAATACCTTACTCTGATATATGAAAAATTTTTATTCTCCATTTTTTATTATCTATAATGATTTATTGCATACATTTTAGATGTTACCATATTAATTGGACAGGCTTGACTACTAAGGTAGGTTGTGTTTGTTTTGTTTGTGTTTGTTTTGTTTTGTTTTTGAGACGGGGTCTCACAGTGTAGTGCAACAATCCTCCTGCCTCAGTCTTCTGAATGCTGAGATTACAGGTGCGTGATACTATGCCCAATTGACTTGTTTGTGTTTTAAGTTTGCTTTCTTGGACTTTTGATTTGATTTCATTTAATTTGATTTTGATTTTGATGTGATCTTGGGGGTCTTCAAGTCATTAAAATTATCATGCTGCAAGTATTTTCACAGGCAAAAGTAGCCAAGATAAATATGCACAAAAGTATTCATATATTCTTAATATGTGTCTCTGTTCTCACCTGTTGTGACCAGTGAGTTTTTCATTTAGATTTGGTGTCATAGCCTTTTAATTTTTAATACTATGGTAAAAAACCAAGGATATAACTAAATAAAGCAAAAGGGGAGAGTAAGGTACATGACTTCATAGCAATTCCCTCTTCAAATTCAGCTTCTTTTCCCTTATGACTTGGTAGTCTCTTAAAAACTTATCATTATACATTTGATATACTATTAAACAAAATAAAGAAATGATCACTTCTTAAAATCTTGGATGGTGACCAAGTTAAGAGTCTTTCAGAATATTTAAGCCTTTCTTGGAAGATAAATTATGTTTTCCATGACCCCCGATCTCCAAGTGTGAGGAAAGGTGGTAAAAGTGTATGACTTCACTTTATATAATAAAACTTCATGCTTAGTTGAGTAATATCTTTTCTTTGAGTTTATTTCAAGAACTTTGGAAAGCACCAGATATGTACACTACACTTCAAGTATAATATTACTGTAATCTGAAAATTTGAAAGTATTGACTGCATTGCAAAGAAACTAATGATTTTAGGGAGATGGATTATTGTGTCTGTTTGGAATTACATTTTAATAGAATTTCAAGCTGGCCATGGTGGTGCACGCCTGTAATTCCAGCACTCATGAGGCTGAAGCAGGAGGATCCCTGCAATTTTGAGGCTGGTCTGGGCTATACACTGAATTCAAGGCCAGTCTGAAGTACATGGTGAGGCCTTGTCTCGAACAAATGAACAAAAAAAGAAACAAGCAAACTAAAAACCAAAACAAGACAAAACAGAATTTCAACAGAACAATAAACATTTTAATAACTAATGAAATGGCAACATTTTCAAAATGTTTAAGAAATAGGAAGAATAGTAGTTTTTTGGAGTATTTACTTTAAAAGTTATGGAATATTGTGACAAGTTGCAGAATACATATGCAGGATTGTGCGTTTACCTATATGGCAATGAAGAAAAAAGTTTAAAGATTTGTAGTTAGTAATATGAAATGTAAAATATTAAAAAGTGCATCCTAATCCTGGGGCATTAGTTTGTGGAAGAATGTATGGAACAGATCATGAAGCAAGAGAAAGATTAATTTTATATACACTGCCATGGATCACAGCTATGTGGTGTGAAAGTAATGCTTCAGGCATTGCATTCCCTATGCTTTATCTTCATTATCACAACATATGTATATATGAGGAATATATATAAGGAAATGGCAAATATTTTCTGTAAAGGATGAAGAGTAAACCTTTCAGACTTTCTGGGTAAGACTGTGTTGCAACTACTCAACTCTATTTCTGTTGCCATACACAATACAGAATCACATAGACATGGCTGCTTTTGAACATGATTTTATTTACAAAAGCAAATGATAAGCTGTATTTGGTCTGCGGACTTGTTTGCTCTCCCACTATCTAGATTCTTATTTAGTTGCAAGTTAGATTTTACATGATTCATGACATGAGCTTCTTTCCTATTTATGTAAAATGTTTTATGTCATTCACTTATTTAAATATTTATATGACATCTAATATATACAAGACACTATGTCACACTTTGCAGATATAGTAGTAAAAAGAGATAATGACTTTTTAAGATATAGATGATAAAAGCTTAAAGAAGCAGATAAATAAAAGCATGATAAGTCACTTAAAGTATTAAATACTACAATGTAAGAGAGTACTAAGTCATAGGAACATAATTTTAAGTAGGGTGATCAAAGAATGCTTTCTGACAAAAGTGACATTTGAGCTAAAACCTGAACAATGAGAAGAAGCAAGTAATATTACGAACTAGGGGAAAGAACATTCTAGAAAAGGATTCTATTTCTCTAGAGAACCATAGCACATTACCTTTTTAACATATTTAAGGGTGCAATACAGTATAGTTAACAATAGACCCAATGTGGTACAGCAGAACATACTTATTTTGCTGAATTGAACTATAAATCTCTTGGTTATTCTCCATTGTCTTCTCCTTTTTCCTGAAAACCATCATTCTCTTTGATTTGATACATTTGATGAACTTAAGAACCTTGATGATTATGTGTATTTTAGGTTTTGGCAATACTCATGAATTTATGGTTTGATGGAGTTAATAGCATAGGTATGGAGGCAGACTTGGTAATATCCTTGGGTTATGTGTTAAGTATTCTTAATGCTTGAATCAGTATTAATGTTTTGAAATCAATTATCTGTGTGTATTTGCACCACTTTCAATATTACTATATGTGACTCCTTTTAAGGAACACACTCAACAGAACTATTTTTCTATATTTACTTCATTTTTTGTGAATAGTAACATGTAAAAAGATTATTAAATATATTAAAATGAGTAGCCTGAATTTTGAATGCATGCAGAAAGAAGTATTTATGAGATTTCTGTGCTTCTGGCATCCTCCTGGAAATTTTCGCTGGCAGCATAGCCTGTAAATATTTAATCTTTCCAGAAATTATCCTCGGAGGTTCGATCTATTAACTCAAGTGCATACTACAAAAATATATTCATATCCTATTGACAGTGCATGAGAAGAAGAAGGAAAGAAAATGAAATGATTTTTCTATCAAATACTATGATTTAGTGATGTCTGTGTTCTATGGGTGTACTTTAGTACTTGGCAAAACTGGTATATCCTAAATTCAATTTTGTTGAAATGAGTAAATTAATGAATAAATGAATGAATATATTACCTAGTGTTCAATTTAAAATGCTTAAACTATCTCAACCCCCCTTTTTCTTTTCTTTTTTTCTTTTTTCTTTTTTTTTTGTCTTGGGGAATGTCCTGCACAAAGCAATTACAATATCCGGTGAGTTCAATTCGGGAATATTTTCTATATGCCAGTAGATGGCAGTCCCTCTTCACTTTAATATCTTTAAAAGAACTAGGAGATTGAAAAAGGAAGGAATGAAAATGGAAACAGAGTTTTAAATTCAACACATTGTGTTTATTTCATTTTTATGAATTAATTTTGAAAAGTGAACTGTGAAAAGGCAGGGCAAATTAAAATATGTCTTAAATTAATTGAAAATAAGCCATCAAACACAATTGTCTGTGCTACCTCATTGAATTTCACATCAACGAGTTACATTTTGATTAAATGACACTATTCCTTTCTGAAAATAAGCTTACCAATAACCACACAGCATATGCTATTTTCCATGTAAATTTCAGCTAGTCTTTTGCCAACCTGGGTATTCTGGTGAAGTAGCCTTCAGTTTTTAAATTTTGGGGTCTCCATTTGTTATTGGCCTGGTACTGTGGAGAGTGCTTAGGGAAAGCCTCAAACTATTTTTATCTCTAAAATGCTGAAATTTGTTGCACAGTTCAGATGCTACAGCCATCCAGTCTAATGCATGTCCTAGCACTGAAACAGTACAAATAAAACTTCCCTATAGGAGCTCATTATATATTTCCACAGAGATTCCCAATATGTGAAACACACTGATCCATTCAAATTGCATCTCCACTACAGTAGTTGCTAGGGAGCGAACTGAGATTGCCAATTTCATTTCCTTTAGAAAGTTTTTTATTTGAAACTTAAATCATGGGCTCCAGAATAATTTCCTCAACCTCTTCCTCCCTCTCATTACATTCATTATTCTTCAATCAACTTTAGTCCTTTCACACTGACCCCACTCCAACAGCGGAAAAATGACTAAAGCCTGGGGAAAAATTCAGAACTTCAAACACAGGGTCCAGTTTCCAATTGATTTTTTAAAACATGGTCTTATTTAGTGTATTTGACAATTTGTCAACAGCAAAAAGAGCAGCAATCTAACATGAGTTCTAATCTACAACCATTGTTACCTGGAGAATACTGGTCCTGATAAAAGTACATTTCCCTTTAATGGGAATAGCTTCTCATATACTGCTCATGGAATTTGTCTCTCCATAAATAAGCTGCTATATGAGTAGTTGGGCTAACTTTATATTATATTCAGTTATTGTTATGGCTTATATCTAGTGGTACCCCCAAAGGCTCATGAGCTTATATTTAGGTGGAGTTTTTGGGAGATTACAGGATCATGGATGTGTGATACTGTATCATGGATGTATGTTACTGGGTTAGTCCACTGATTGGTTAAGGATAGTTCTGTGTGTGATGATAGATTAACTGAAGTGGGGAGATCCATCCTGGGCATGGGTAGCGCCAACCAATAGGCTTGCAGCCTGGATGGAATAAAAAAGGTAAAAAAGAAGGAAGCCTTACTGCCTCCTGCCTGCCACAGCATGAATATTTCCCCTCTGCCATGACCCCCTGCTGTGCTGTTCTGCCTTAGAGCCAGCTAACTATGGATTAAATCCTTTTCAAACTGTGAGCTAAAATAAACCTCTCTTTAAATTGGGTGTTGGATATTTTGTCTCAGCAATGAAAAAGTAACTAAGAGAGTTACATACTTTTATTTTGCTCTTAATGTTTAAAGGATGTGTAAAACCATTGCTGTATTTACTATAGAAATAGGACATGGCAGCCATGATAGAAGGAAATTACAAAAGACATAGAAAAACACTCCATATCTGTGATTGATATGTGTGTTTTCCATTGATCTATTAGAAATAACAGAACACACAGGAACCAACTGCTGCATCTTTATACTTTATTATAATTTTGACATTTGTATGTTTCCCCATCAAACCTTGGGACTTTTTAGGGTAAGGAAGTTTTCATATTAATTTATTTATGAAAATATTTATATTAATAATTTATATTTACAACAATCACTTATTGCATACTCAATATATGATTGACTGGTGATAAATGATGAATGATATAACTGCTGTCATTAAGAAACTTAAAGTTATGTAAAAGTACATAAGCCACATAAAAATAAGGTCAATAAATTATAGATGGTATGATGGAAATATGAGTTGGCTGTAGTGGAGATTTTAAGGGTAGAAGGACTTTCTATCTATCAGGATTATAAGGAGAAAGGATAGAAAGTTTTAAAAGGGAAGGATATTTGAATTATTTTGAAAGATATACGAGCGTTTAATATGTTGACTTTGAGGTAGAATATTCTACACAGGAGGATCAATAAGAATTGTGAAAGTTCATCCGTGATATGACTTATTTGAAAACTAAATTTATATTGGAAATTACAAAATCAGGTCTGTAAATGTTGTTAAGGATAATGTAAGAAAAACATTGCAGGTTCTGGAATCCCATAAAAAATTTGGACTTTGTTATTTGGGTCTTTTATTACTTGGGTTGCTAGTCAGGAATATGTTCTATGCAGGAAATTGACAAGATCTCATTTACCTTTATGAAATTTCATTCTGTCAGAGGGATAATGGACAGATTAAGATGTTAGAATTTGACAACAAAGAAATTAATCTGTATTTCTTCTGAGAAGTGTCTGTTCAATTCAGTTCTTTACTTTTGGTTAGATCATTTATTTTGGGGAGGGTCTAATTTTTTCCAGGTCTTTATATATTCTTAATTATTAGTTCTCTCTGTGGAATGGCTGGCAAAATTTTTTCCCCCATTTTGTAGATTTTTTTCATTTTTTTGGTCCTTTGCTGAACAGCAGCTTTTTAATTTTATGACACCATTTGTTGATTCTTAGTATTATTTCTTGTGTTATTGGGGTTCTGTTTAGAAATTGCAGTCTGTGTAACTACTTTGAAGGTAAAGATACACACTGTAATAACTATTGATGTTTTATTTTATTTGGTTATGAAATTTTTTCATAAAAATATAAAATTGTGGGAAAAAAGTTTGAGGACTTTGTAACAATTTACATGAGAGGTGAAAAAGGGCATAACTTTAAAATGATGAGATGAATCTAGGAGGAAAAATACAAGTAGCTCAGTTTTGGGTATGTTTAGGCAGAGATGAATGTTGGGTTTCAAAGAAGAAATATATATGCCAGGATGTTGCAGAGAAAGTTCTTGGATTAGAATTCTGCGAACTTGGAATCCATAACCATACAAATAATAACTGAATCCAGGCATATGGATGAGATCATCTGCTGAGAATGAAGAGAGAGAGAGACAGAGAGACAGACAGACAGAGAGACAGAAAGACAGACAGATTTTCATCAGTATCTAGTACATGAGTTGTTGTTATATAAACATTAGATATTTGTGACACTGAGTTTTTCAAGTATATTTTCTCATTGCTACAATATTATTTGCAGGCACAAGTGTGATCCCAGAAAAACTCATGTTCTATTCTGTAAATGATTCTTTTTCTTAAAATACACACTTAAATAATCAGGTGAAAGAATTAATGTGTAGTTTGGTTGAGGATTAAAATTCTTGTAAGGGGATGTAGCATGGAAACTTTGCCTCTATCTTTAAGAAATTTCTTTGAGTTTACTTCATGAATGTGGGTCTTTCTTGCCCTACTTTAGTGCTGAAAACTGTGAGCAAGATATTTTTGGGATAGAACTGAGAGCATAAAGAATACAAGGAGATGAGGAAGAGTTATTAACTCATAAGATGTGAGAGCTGGAAATGTCTTCAGGGGTCATTTATGTTCATTTTTTTATTTAAGAAAAAAAAGACATGGAAAAGAAAAAAAGGAAAAGAGACAACAAACTCAAAACAATAACAGTATAGGTTTATGAAACAAGATTATAGGTATTTAACAATGGTTGTAATATTGCATATTGTTACCTTCAAAAGGGTTGCTTAGATTACCAGATATAGACATGTAAAATTGATGTAATCATAGGAGTATAAACTGTTCTTTTTCAAGAAGTAATATAAGAAGTATAATCTTAACTATCTTATGTATACATATATATATACAAATTTATGTCTTTTTCCTTTTCCCTTCCTTCTTTCCTACTTTATCCCAGTTACTTTTCCTATTGAGCAGTTTCTTACTCTTACACAATATTTATTGTAGACTTTGGATCATATTTACTCTGTCAGTTTCTTACACTAGGGAGACAATATAGTATTTACATATGTGAGTTTGATTTGTTTTACTTATGAGTATGGTCTCAAGTCACGTCCATTTACCTGTAAAAGCCTCAGTGCAATCTTTTTTTATACCTGAGTAGTACTCCATTGTATAAAAACACCACATCTTTTTTATCCATTCCTCAATTGATGGGCACTTGGGTTGTTTCCAAGATTTGGCTATTACAAATTGTGCTGCTATAAATATGGGTGCACATATGTCACTGTGGTATGATGTTTTCAATTCTTTTGGGAAAATTCTCAGCAGCAGAATAGCTGGGTCAAATGGAATCTCCAATCCTAGCTTTTTGAGGAACCTCCACACTGATTTCCACAGTGGTTGCACCAGCCTACACTCCCACTAACAGTAGGGAAGAGTTCCTTTTCCCCCACAGTCCCTCCAGCATTTGTTATTGGTTGTCTTCTTGATTTGAGCCATTCTTTCTGGAGTGAAATGGAATCTCAGTGTTGTTTTAATTTGCATTTCTCTAATGACCAATGATGCTGAACATTTTTTCATGTGTTTATTTGCCATTTGTATTTCTTCAGCTGAGAAGTGTGTTTTCATTTCAGATGCCCATTTTTGGATTGGGTCTTTGAATTTTGGGGGCCTGATTTTTTAAAATTCTTTATATATTCTACGTAGAAGTCCTTTGTCTGAGGGACAGTTGGCCAAGATATTTTCCCAATTTGTGAGTTTTCTTTTCAGTCTGTTGGAGATTTCTTTTGACATGCAAAAACTTTTTAATAAGATGAAATCCCCGTTGTTGATTCTGGGAAATATTTCCCATGCCGTTTGATTTTTGTTCATGAATTCTCTGCCTACCCCTAGATCTTTCGATTTCTATCTACTTTGTTTCCCAGCAGATTTAGTGTTTCTGTTTTAATATTTAGATCTTTGATCCATTTTGACTTTAGTTTAATGCATTGTGATAGGCTTGGGTCTAGTTTTAGTTTTTTGGCATATGGAAAGCCAGTTTTTCCAGCACCACTTGTTAAAGAGGCTATCTTTCTTCCAGTGAACATGTTTGGCCCCTTTGCCAAAAATGAGGTGGCTTAGTGTGTTTGTAGTTGTAGCTGTATTTTCTAATCTATTCCATTGATCTTCAGGTCTGTTTTTATTCCAGTACCATGTTGATTTTATCACAGTACCTTTGTAGTATAATTTCAAGTCAGGAATTGTGGTGCCTCCTGCCTTGCCTTTGGTGCCCAGAATTGCCTTTGCTATTCTAGGTCTCTTCTGGTTGCAGATGAATTTTAGGAATGATTTCTCTAGGTCTTTGAGGTATGCAACTGGTATTTTTACTAGAACTGCATTAAATCTGTATAATAATTTTGGGAGAATGACCATTTTCACAATGTTTGTTCTTCTTATGCATGAACAGAAAATGTCCCTCCATTTTCTGAAATACTGTTTGATTTCCTTTTTCAGAGTAATGTAATTTTCAATGTATAGATCTTTTACTTCCTTTGTTAGATTGATTCATAAGTATTTAATTTTTTTGGATGCTATAGTGAAGAATGTGGTTTCTCTTATTTCTCTCAATGAGTTTATTATTTGTGTACATGAATGCTGTTTATTTTTGAGTGTTGACCTTGTATCCAGCTGTATTACTGAAATTGGTTATTACATCTAGAAGTCTTTCAATGAAGTTTTGTGGGTCTTCTATATAGAGTATCATATCATCTGGAAATAATGATAATTTAACTTCTTCCTTCCCTATCCTGATTCCTTTTATTTCTCTCTCTTATCCAATTGCTCTGGCTAATGTTTCCTGAGTTATATTGAAGAGGAGTGGTGATAATGGACATCATTGTCTTGTTCCTGATTTTAGCTTGAAAGATTTCAGTTTTTGTCCACCTAGTAAGATGTCAGATGTTGGTTTATCACATATGGTTTTTATCAGATTGAGGTAAAGACCATCTACTCCAATTTTCTGTAGGATTTTTATCATGAATGAGTGTTGGATTTTGTTGAAAGGTTTTTCTGCCTCTATTGAGATGATCATGTGATTCTAGTCTTTGGTTCTATTGATATGTTGTATTACGTTTATTGATTTGTGTATGTTCAACCCTTGCATTCCTGGAATGAATCCTACTTGATCATGGTGTATAATGTTCTTGATGATTTGTTGCATTCTGTTTGCCAGTATTTTATTGAGGATTTTTGCATTGATGTTCATTAGGGAGATTGGCCTGTAGTTCTCTTTTTTCATTGAGTCTTTCCCTGGTTTTGGTATTAGGGTAATACTTGCTTCCAGGAATGATTTAGGGAGACTTCCTTCCCTTTCAATTTCATTGAAGAGTTTGAGGAGTGTTGGCATTAAGTCTTCCCCACATTTCATGTACAATTCAGCAGTAAATCCATCAGGACCTGTGCTTTTCTTTGTTAGTAAGTTTTTAATTACACTTTCAATTTCATTAACTGAAAGTACATTATTCAGCTGTTTTACATCTTCTTGATTCAGCTTTTGTAATTCATATATGCCTTGATTAATTTTCTTTTGTTTCAAACTTTTGGGTCCTCCACTGTACCTTTGGCTTCATACTCACCACTTCACACATTACCCTCTCAGGGGTACAATGCCTGGCCTCCCAGGCCTTCTGGAATCAGGGTGGAAGCCCTTTGAACCTCAGAACTCGTGCATTCTCCATGCACCTAAAACCAGTGCCATGTGGATGCTGCCAAGGTCTGCTGCCAGCTTGAGCAGTAGCCATACTTTCCTCTCTCTTGGCTGAAGGGGTTGAGTGCCTGGATCACTGAACTCTCTGAATCTGATTCTGAGGAACAGATTCTCTATGTTGCCGCCATTCTGGAATCTCATTCCACTGCTGCCATTTTGGATCTTCCTGTGACCTCTGCTGCCATTTTGGAACCTGGTGTGGCCTCTGTTGCCATGCTGGAGCATGAGGCTCTGCAGCTTTCTCTTCTGAGCAGTCTTTCACTTTTGCAGTTTTGAGGCTGCAAAGGGTGTAGACCTGCTGCTTTCTGGGGTGTCCCCAGGCCATCTTTTTTATTTCTCTGTTCCTTCTCAGCAATCAAGGTCTCAGCCCTATCTTTACAGTTCACAGCTTTCTGGATAAACTCACTACATTTTGAATCACCATGCTGGGATCTTTGCTCTTGATTTACAACATAAATCTAGCTAAAAGCCCCCAACAATAGCCATGCCACAGCCTCAACATTAGACTGCCTTGAAATTTCTTTTGCCAGATTAATCAGTTCACCATCCTTAGTCTCAGGTAAAGTCTCTGAACATGAACAAAATGCAGACAAACTTTCTACCAAGCCATAGCACACATCATGTGGAGTCCAACAACCAATGCAGTCCTTCTTTCCAACAGAAACCTCCTGTGCCTGGTCTTTACCAGCAGGCTCTCTATCAGCCTTCTGGTCTCCTGAGCTCTGATCAGAATCTCCCATGCAGAGTAGCCTAAGCTGTTCCAGCTCTACTCTTTCCGGTGTTATCTCTGACCCTTTCCAAACTCTTCCCACAAGCCATTCCCAAAAGCTCTTGAACCACATAGTCAGGTACAGTCACAGCAATGACCCCACTCCTTTGGTACCAAATTCTGTCTTGGTTACTTTTCTTTCATTGCTGAGACAAAATACCCGACACCCAAAGTGAAGGAAGGAGAGGTTTATTTCTTACAGTTTTGGGGTTTCAGTCCATATCCAGTCGGCTCCAAAGAAGGGTGACATGGCTGAGGGGGCAGCTGTTCATGGCAGCTCACAAGCAGCAAGAACAAAACGGAGCAGAAGAGCAGGAAAAGAGACCCAAAACATGTCTTCTTCCCTCCCTTATATAGTTTGCAGGCTCCACCCCTGGATGCCTGCAGCACTCACACTGATAATCCCAGCGCTAATTCCAGCACTAATCCCAGCACTAGACCCAGCACTAGGCAATGAATCAATCACAAATGCTAGACTCAGCTGCTTCCATGACTACATGAGGCTTTTGGGGGCCACCTATATACAAACCATAACAATATGTTTCTAGGAATCTTCCCATTTCTTCTGTGTCATCAAACCTATAAGAGTAAAGGTTTTCAAAGTAGGTCATGGTGATCTGTGTTTCCACAGGGACTGTAGTGATTTTGCCCTTTTCATTTCTTATTGCATGAATTTGATTTTTTTCTTTCCTCTTTTGGATAAAGTTGGCTAGTGCTTTGTCAATTTTATTTATTCTTTCAA
>RJWT010012339.1:0-22358 GCA_004365215.1 Cuniculus paca
CTGATTTCATATCTTCAGGTTCTGAAGCCCAGTAATGCTTTTATTCTTTGATTTGATTGGTTTAAGTCTGTTTTCTACTACTTGCTTGCAATATGTGAGAAGACATGATCAACTTTTTTGAAGAAAACAAAGGACATGAAGGTAGCCATTGTTGATTTCTTATTGTCTGATTTGAAGGCCTGTAATGCTTTCACTCTTTTGTTTTATCTGGTTTTATATTATTTTGTTTTGTTTGAGTTTATTGTGTGTGAATGTATGAACGGCCATTTTGAAGAAAACGAGACACTAGGGTAGCCATTGTTAATTTCCTGTTGTTATGTTTTGAAGACTTGTATTGCTTGCAGTGTTCTGTTCTGATCTGCTTTGTTGTGTTTTACTGTTTTGTTTTGTTTTGCTTTTATTCTCTTTAAAATAAAAAAAAAACATATTATAGGGCTGGGGTGTAGCTCAGTGGTAAAGTAGTTGTTTATATGTTCAGGACCTTGAGTTCAATCCCTAGTACCACAAAAACCAAACAAAAAACCAAACAAAATCAAAACAGAAAACATATTCTGTCACAGAGCATACGAACCATTAAATCTACTTTTCTCAAGAGCAGAAAGTGACTTCTTTCCAGACTGTCTACTGTTTGTGTCTTTGTGGAGATGTGGCTAGTACTAGTTCTTTCTAAAGAACTTGTTAACAAGGATTATCAGTGTTTTAAAAAACACCCTGTCATCCATGTATGTCCCAAAGATCTGCTATGAACAGTTTTACTCTTTGGGGCATTTTAGGAAACATGCCTTACTCCTGAGAAAGCTTCTCAGTCAGCAATAAGCCCCCACCCCAGGGCAGTGACCCAGGATTGCACAGGCAGACAACCCACAAAGCCAATAAAGCTCTGGACAGGAACTGCACCTTCTTGGCAGGGAATTATGTATCTGGATAATGGCTTCCCAGCCCCATTTGCTTCCTCTTACCTGACTTTTCTGTTGTATGTTTGATACACTAAACTTTAAAAAGTTTATATGACACTCATGACTCACTTTTATATCTTTGTGTTTACAGTTAAGTACTATTTTCTTAAAAGATGTTTAGGTAAATATTCCCAAGATTTGATTTAACTGTTTCATGACTTGTTTATTTATTTACTTTCTCTGAGATGGGTGTTTCTCTGTTGCTCAGGCTGGCATGCGACTCCTGGGTAGAGCAGCCCTACCATCCCAGCTTCCTCAGTAGCTGTGACTCAGGTGCACACCATCAGAGTTCACAGGCTCTCTGGAAGGCTTCTTCCTGTCATTAATTTACTAGTCATTCTGAGGTTGTTTACTCCAGACCTTTTTTCTTGACTGGGGTGTGTGTGTGTGTGTGTGTGTGTGGCTGTGCATGTGCGTATGATAGAGACAGACTGAGAGATTGAGATTGAGGAAAACAAGAAAATCCTACCTGCCAACTTGCTCAAGAGAAATGCCTGTGGCTGGGGAAATAAACTGTCCATATCACCAAGGGGACTGTTCGCCCTGTCTGCCCATCCGTCCACCCCACAACGTGGTGTTCTTGAAGTTGCTGGGGGTGGGGGGAACCCTGCTCTTCAGGCTCAGTCCCTACTGTGAAGAAGTCTGACTCTAGACCTTCTCCACGGTCAGAAAGCAAAATGGTTTTTAAGCTCTGAAGTTAGAAACAATATTAAGAAAACACTAAGACAGACAAAAAGACTTTAACCCATATACACGCATCTTAGTTTATTTTATGTTTGCTCATATAACAAAGTACCTGATGCTGGGTACCTAAATTATCAGTTTGTGAATAATATTAACTGAAGTATCTCAGAAAAATTACAAGCCTAACCATAACTGCAGATTATTTTAGGAGTCAAGAGAAATCTTATTTATTTTTGGCCTGACTTGTTTTATCTGTCTGTGATGAAAGCAATCTCATCTGCGAATGTGGATGCAAAACCTCGTATGTCAGTCAATAGAATCCAGCACACATTATTTTAATATATTATAGCTCAATAAGGTTTATGCAGGAATGAAAGAAAAGAAATCCATGTATATAACCTGTCTCATATTCATTTCTACTGAAGGTAAAAAGCAGTTGATACAATGCAGTATACTGTATGTTTGTGTTAAAAACACTCAATAAGCTAGAATTCGAAGGCTATTTCATAGAGATCCTAAAAGCCAATAATTTAGTAGGAAAAAAGAAAATTTCCTTTCCTTTAAAAATTGAAAGTAACTTAATATCCATTATTTCTGTTATTATTCATCCTTATGGTAGAATTTTAATAGATTTCTAGTAAAATAAAATAATCAGAGGTATACATATTAAAAAGGAAGATATGCTTATGTATACAAAAGAAAAAAAGCTGAGTGTGGTGGTGCATGTCTGTAATCTCAGCACTTGGGAGGTTGAGGTAGGAGGATTGCTGGATGTTTGAGGCCAGCCTGCGCTACAAAGTGAGTTGAAAGCCAGCCTGAACTGCATAGTGAGGCCCTGTCTCAAAAAGACAAATAAATAAATAAATTATAAAAAAGAAAAAGAAAAAAACAATTAATGGAAAAACTGGAAGAAATAATTTTAAAATGTATCATAAAACACCTGGCATGAAATTGAAAGTATACAAGTTCTATGAAAGGAAGTTTGTAAATTACTCCTGGGCCAAAATAGATTAAATAAATAGAATTTCATGTTCTCTCTCTCTCCCTCTCTGTTTTTTTGTTTGTTTGGTTTGTTTGTTTTGAGACAGGGTCTTGTTATGTAGTTCAGGCTGACCTTGGACTCACCCACTGTGTAGCCCAGGTGGTCTCAAACTTCTGGTGATCCTCCTGCCTGAGATTCTTGAGTTCTGGAATTACAGGTGTGCACCACCATACCAGCTGCATTTCATATTCTTGCAAAAGGAAATTCAACAACAGAAGAGGCTGATTTTCCCCAAGTTAAATTATAAATTTTGATCTCGATAGCATTATTTTTTTTTGTTTCTGGACAAATTTATTATAAATTTTATTTGAAAGAACAATCCAAATGGTCAGGAGACAAACAATGGGGGCCTAGTTTTTTGTGTGTTATTAAACATTATAAAGACTCTAAGAACAAACATTATGAAAATGGACATTCTCCCAAAGTTGTTATACAGATTTAATGCAATTCCAATCAAAATACCATTAGCATACTTCACAGATCTAGAGAAATCATTCTTAAAATTCATCTGGGACCAGAAGAGACCTAGAATAGTAAAGGCAACTCTGGGCAACAAAGGCAAGGCAGGAGGCATCACAATCCCTGACTTGAAGTTATACTACAAAGCTACTGTGATAAAATCAGCATTGTACTGGAATAAAAACAGACCTGAAGATCAATGGAATAGATTAGAAGATACAACCTCAACTACAAACACACTCAGACACCTTATCTTTGACAAAGCAGCCAAACAAGTTCACTGGAAGAAAGACAGCCTCTTTAATAAGTGGTGCTGGGAACACTGGCTTTCCATATGCCAAAAACTAAAACTAGACCCATGCTTATCACCATGCACTAAACTAAAGTCAAAATGGATCAAAGATCTAAATATTAAAACAGAAACACTAAATCTGCTGGAAGACAAAGTAGGTGGAAATCCTGAAGACATAGGGGTAGGTGGAGAATTCATGAACAAAAATCAGACTACACGGGAAATACTTCCCAGAATCAACAATTGGGATCTTGTCTTATTAAAAAGTTTTTGCATGTCAAAAGAAATCTCCAACAGATTGAAAGGAAAACCCATGAATTGGGGAAAAAATCTTAGTCAACTGTCCTTCAGACAAAGCACCTCTATCTAGAACATGTAAAGAATTGAAAAAAATCAGGCCCCCAAAATTCAAAGACCCAATCCAAAAATGGGCATCTGAGATGAATACATACTTCTCAGATGAAGAAATACGAATGGCAAATAAATAAAGGAAAAAATGTTCAACATCAGTGGTCATTTGAGAAATGCAAATTAAAACTACACTGAGATTCCACCTTACTCCAGAAAGGATGGCCAAGATCAAGAAAACCACCAATAACAAATGCTAGAGAGGCTGTGAGGAAAAAGGAACCCTTCTCCACTGTTGGTGGGAGTGTAGACTGGTGTAACCATTGTGGAAATCAGTCTGAGGGTTCCTCAAAAAGCTGGAAATGGAAGTCCCACTTGACCCAGCTATTCCGCTTCTGGGCATATTCCCAGAAGAACTGAAAACATATCATAGTGATATATGTGTACCCATGTCTATAGCAGCACAATTTGTAATAGACACATCTTGGAAACAATTCAAATGCCTATCAACTGAGGAATGGATAAAAAAAATGTAGTATTTTTATACAATGGAGTACTACTCAGTTATAAAGAAGGATCACACTGAGGCTTTTATAGGTAAATGAATGCTACTTGAGACCATACTCATAAGTGAAATAAATCAAACCCACATGTGTAAACACTGTATGATCTCCCTAGTGTAAGAAACTGAAAGAGTAAATAAGATACAAAATCTTCAATAAATATTGTGAAAGAGTAAGAAATTGCTCAAAAGGAAAGAATAACTCAGATAAGGAAAAGGTGAAAAGAAGGAAGGGAAAAGAAAAAAAGATATAAATTTTTATATATACACTTAAGATAGCTAAGATGATTGTACTAGTAATCTTATTAGTTCTTGGAACAAAACAGTTAACATTCATAGCATTAGATCAATTTTGCACATCTGTATCTGGTAATCTGAGTAACTGTTTTGAAGATAACTATGCAAAATAACAACCTTTGCTATTTCCTACCACCTTGTTTTGAAAGCCTATATTGTTATTGTTTTGGGCTCTCCGCTATTGTTATTTATTTATCTCTTTTGTTTCTTGTTTTTCTTGTGTCTTTTGTTCTTTTCTCTAACACAGAAAGGATAGATGTACATGAATAAGCTTATATATGCCTAGAACTACTCCTAAAGAGTTTATGAGAACTGATTTTATTATGTGTGATGGTATGAACAGTTACTTGGAAGAAAATGAGACATTATGGTAGCCATTGCTGATTTCTTATCATCATGTTTTGAAGTCCAATAATGCTTTTATTCTTTGTTTTGATTGGTTTTAGTCTGTTTTCTATTATTTGAGTGCAGTACGTGAGAAGATAAGGACAGCTATTTTGAAGAAAACAAGAGACACTATGGTAGCCATTGTTGATTTTCTATTGTCTGGTTTTGAAGGCCTGTAATGCTTTCATTCTTTTGTTTTGATTGGTTTTATACTATTTTGTTTTGTTTGAATTTATTTTGTGTGACGTATGAACAACTATTTCAAAGAAAACAAGAGACATTATGGTAGCCACTGTTGATTGCCTGTTGTCATGTTTTGAAGTCCTGCGTTGCTTGCATTGTTGTTTCCATCTGCTTTGTTCTGTTCTGTTTTGTTTTGTTTTATTCTCTTTAAAATAAAAACAAAGACTCTATACTAACCACAATTGTGCATCAGTGTAGGACTGAGCAAAGAAACAAGGCAGATGCAAACTCTCTTGAGTTTGGCCTATAATGAAAACAGTAACTTGATTTCGTAGCATGAAGAAGAAATTCATGCTCACTGGAAGCCACATGAGAAAAAATAAATTTGGTTCCATTCCTATACAATACCCAAGAGTAAGTTTCAAATGGATGAGAGATACACATTTAAGAGACAGACAGAGAGAAAGAAAGATGGAAGAAATATGAATTTTCAGTAACATTGGATTTCAAAAAACTTTAAGATAATTCAAAATCCAGAAGAAATTAATTTGTTTATAAAACTCTCTGCATAAAAATGATTTAAAAAGCAACATGACAAAAACAGTAATAAAGAACGCTATAAGGGAAGTAAAACTGACAAATAACAATTGGGGAAAATATTGTAAACAGCACAGAAAAAGACTAATGAATGACTTCGAAGTATAAGGAAAAATAAGACCAAAAATCCACAAGGAAAATGCAATAAGTAAAACCTATGCATAAAAATCAACTGAAGAAAAATATGGACCACAAACTCACTAAACAGGCACTCAACTTTGCACTTAACAGAAGAAAGAACTGGAAAGTGGATGGTACCAAAGAAATGACACTGAAATCTCCTAAGTGAGAGCAAAGAATGAAGTATTTCCTCTCTTTCAAGGATGGACTGAATTTTGGGCTAAATAAATATTGATTTTTAAAGAACAGACAAACCATTAAGACATGGAGGAGGAAGATGGCATTCAGATTCAGCCACAGCACAGCCTCTGACGGACGTGGAGGAGCACAGCACCAGCCAAACTCTGCGTGGATCTGTTTTAAAGGAGACAAACGTAGCAAGCCAGACCCTCCGCTCCTTTGCTGTGAGGCAGGCAGAAATGCACTGCTAATGCTTCAAAACCTGTGAGTTTGCAACGTGACTGGATTATGGGGGCACAACAGCAACTGGCTTGCTGTAAGGAGGTGAAATCTGGTCATACAAGGAGGTCACTGCGGGCCTCAGCCCAAAAGAGTTTCTCTCCCTTCACAGCTCCTCTTTAGACCTCTCTGGATTCTGCCTGCCATGCCATGAGCAGCTCTCCTCCACCATGCTCTTGTGCATTTCCATTCTGCCTTGGGGCAGCCGCCTATGTTCTAAAACCTATAAACTGTGAGCCAAAAATATACCTCTCTTTACCTGAGTCGTGGGTGTCAGGCTCTTTGTTGCAGCAAGGAGGAAGTGAGTTGGACATGTTCTTGTCAAAACATTTGAACCTGATACTAGCGGGGCTCTAGTGTGAACACCCAGGTTAGAGGAAATAAGAGAAAAAGCAGAACACTTTACATGACATCTGCAAAATATAGTCAGCCAAATCTAGGATGTGGGTAAGTCAGTAGGAAAAGTGGCCTAGTTTGTCTATAGGAGCAGAGGGAGCTTTTACTGTTAAAATGAAATTTGAAATTTCAACCAACTGCTATGTATACACCTTAATTAATACTGATTCAAACAAGCCAAGTATGAAAACGGTAACTGGTAAAATTGTATACAGGTTGAGTGCTCTGTTCTATTAAGAGTCCATACTAACTGTGACATTGAACTAACAGAAGCACATGTTCATTAGTAGTATCTCTATATAATGTCTAATATTTACTTTAAAATATTCTTTAAGAAATACAAAAGTAGATGCTGAGTAACTGGCAACTCAGGCTTCAATGCCTTCTTTACCAAAAATAAACCTAAAGAGTATATTTAGCAAATTGAACAGCTATTTCAAGCTCAGAAGATTTCTCAAAATAAAACTTTCTGTGTTCCCAAAATACCAGAACAATCACAGGCCTGTCTTCAGCCCTGCCATTAACTTAAAACTGTAAGTCTTTGACCACATGAACTATGCAAGATCCTTCCAGATCGCAGGCTCCTTTTCTGTGAACTCTGCTGAATGCAGATGAGAGTCCTACCTTCCAACAGTGCCACAGCACCAGGTATTGTATACAATGATAGGCTACAGACTGCATGTCTGAGTCCTCCAGCAAAATGCACATAGTGAACCCTCAGTCTGCAATGGGATGATATTAAGAGGTAGGCCTTTGGGATGTAATTAGGTCAAGAGTGTGGAGTCCCTGTGATAGGATTACTATCCTCATAGAAAGAGAAAAAACTGTAATCCCAGCACTTGGGAGGCCGAGACAGGATGATCACTAGAAGTTCAAGGCTTGGCTGGGCTACACAGTGAGTTCAAGGCCAGCCTGCACTGCATGGTGAAACCCTGTCTCAAAAAGACTAAATAAATAAATAAAAATACAATAAAAAGAGAAAAAAAAATCATCCCTGTTTTCATCACCTCACCTGCTGAGGAGACAGCAGTAAATCAGCAACGTGCAGACCAGGAAAAATCTGCCGCAGAGGTCGAATCTATTGACACTTACGGGTTGGGAATCCTCAGCCTCCAAAACTGTGAGGAATGAATGTTGGTTATTCAAGCCACTTGGTGGAATTTTGTTAGAATAGTCACAGCTGATGAAGACACTATATAAAATGCCTGGTGTTCCAGGTCATGGTAATTGCTGGAGTGATGCTCATGGTAGTTTTGTTGTGCTAATAAAATTACATTTTCTTACTCAAAATACTGTATCTAGACGTTTCCCTTTTGTGCTGGACTCTGGGAGGCTCTCCCACCCGAGTTTGCTCAGAGCAGAGAAGAGCAGGTGAGCGCAGTGCTAACACTGAGCACTTTCCTGTGTGCATCCTCTCCCTTTGCTTTCAGCTGAGGGTGCAGAAGGTCGAGAGCATCAGCCTTAGAGAATTACACTCAAGGAGATTTTTATCAAGAAAAAAACGCTATTTACTTTGCATGATGAGAGTTAAGTGCCAGCTTCCCTTCTGTGTTGCATTTGACCTACTTTGAGAAATATGTAGACAGAAGACAGGAAAGCATTAACTTCAGCATCGATGCAATTGGATGCTGATCCAAATTTACTTTTGTTTATATGCAAGAAAACCAATAAATGTTGCTTTCATAAATATGATTAATTTCTAGTCTGAAGTCGGTAATGTGGCCAAGTATATTAATTTTCCTGATGCCATGAAAAAGTTTATTTTCCCAATGCGAATATCACACAGATCCCCTAGAGTTTCGCTCAGCAGGGTAGAGAGGCCCTAGAGATTAAGAGATGTTGTAGGGGCTATATAATACTCAAGGATTGACTGAATATTGTGGAGTCATTTGGTAGATTGTACAACCCTCTGCCCACAATTTAGAAACCATCCCAGTCATCCTTAAAACTCTTCATTTGGAGGTTTTTCAACTCTATAATGCAGCATTCAGTGTTTCTTTACTACACTATAAGGGCCTTGAATTGGAGTTTATAGGTTGTTTTATAGCCTCAGTTTATTGTTTACTTGGTTTCTAGATATTAAATAAGTCGCTAAATCACTTGGGGCTTTATCCTTTTAAAATATAACAGGGTGATGATCTGGAACACTATTTTTGAAACACCAAGTCACTGGAATCAGTGTAATACATCATGTCTAGCATTTTAAAATGAAATAGAATAAAAAAGAACATACTGGAGAGCATTATACATCATCTAGGGAAATAGTATTTTGCATTATTTTCAGGGTGTGCATATATATGCCCTAGTTTTGGAAAGAAAAATGTATTTTCCAGGGAGATTCAGTTTTGAAACCTATCATTTAGAAGTAAATTTTCAAATTCAGTACTTTTAGAAGCAAGATGGATAAATGAGAGAGGCCATGGGTAAATTGGAATGAGGGGGTAGGGCCAAGGCAACCCTCAATGGACAACTTTATCCAAAGCAATGCCCAGCCTACAAAAATCTGCCTAGAGTCATCAGGTCATCTTACTTTTCAAAAAAGGTAGAAATGCAGAGTACTGCACAAAATCTCCTGGCTTCCAAGTGTTGAGAACCTGCTCATTCCTTTTTAACATGCGAGGAATGTCTATGGCATGGATGTCGCATGTAGGGCAACAGTCAACACTGTTCAGAGGTTTTCAAATTGTGCTTGGCTTGAAGGACCAGCAGCCAGGCTGGTGGGAAGATAAGAGTCAGCAAGAGACTTTTGGCTTGGGTTTATTTTTATCTTCCCTTTCAATGTGTCATACCTTTAATAAAAATGTGAAAACACAGTCTAGATGTGATTATACCCTACTCCTTTTAGTAGTTCTCAGAGGAATGTCCTGATCATGGGTCCCATCAAATGGAGCAAGTCTAGGCTCCCTTCGGGTAGACAGAGGCTGGGGTGCACGGCATGGCCTGCATTCCATCCATCCCTTCGTTCATCCCTGCTTAGTGCCAACTGGGGACTACTCACCTGGGCTTGGGTGGCTCCTAAATCCTCTGAGGATTTCACCGCCTTGCTAGTTATGCAAATTAAGCTCCTCATCTCAAGGAGGTGCAGAGGTGAAATGGGACACCACTGACTCCTGTGTGGGGCACCCAAGTCAACTTCCTCTACCTCCCTAAATAAAATGTTATCCCAATGTTCTAATTTTAACTGGCATAATAAACATTGGTTTCTACAAAATGATAGAATTAATCTGATACTGTATGAAGAATAGGATAAGACCTTCAACTAACAGATTTTTATTGAAGTAAGCTGTAGGAACACATCACAGAGGTACTAATCTTGATGGATTTACATAATTACATCTGCAGAGCCCACACTCTAGTGAAAAGATAGGATACTGCAGATCTACAAAGTCCCTCACACTACTTCCCGACCCCAGTAACTAACTACCTTATCCAAAGAGATTAAAATCTCACTCACAGTAGTTTTATCTCATAATGAGACAAGAGCCTACCACTCTTCCTGGTCAAGTTCTATTCCAACACTAACCATCCTCCAACTCATAACCCCACTGACTACCTTGTGCAATGGTTTGGTATGGTTTATTCCTTCCAAAACTTGTGTTGAGGATTTTTTTGGGAGATTGGTCTGTAGTTTTCTTTTCTGGTTGAGTCCTTCTCCGCTTTAGGTATCAGAGTAATGCTTGCTTCCAGCAATGATTTTGGAAGTATTGCTTCCTTTTCAATTCCTTAAAGAGTTTCAGCATTTGTGGCATTAGGTCTTCTCTAAATTTCTCGCAGAATTCAACAGTGAATTCATCAGGGCCTGGGCTTGTGTTTGTTGTTAGTTTTTAAATTATATTTTCAATTTCATTGACTGCTACAGTTATTTAGAATACTTATATCTTCTTGATTCAGTTTTGGTACTTACGTGTCCAGGAATCTATCCATTTTCTTTCTGCTTTCCACTTTAGAGTATAGGTTCGTGAAGTAAGTTGTGATGACATTCTGAATTTTCACAGGATTCACTGTGATTTCACAATTTTTATTTCTAATTGTTTTAATTTGACTCATCACCTTTTTTTGATAAGGTCCACTAGAGGTTTATCAATTTTACTTAATCTTTCAAAGAACAAACTCTTCAATTTATTGATTCTTTGCATTGTTTTCTTAGTCTTAATTGCATTAAGTTCTGCTCTGATATTTAGTTTCTTTTCTCATATAAGCTTGGGGTTTGATTTGTTTTTCCTTTTCTAGGAGCTTCAACATTAAGTTGTTTATTTAAGTTTGTTCTGTTTTCTGATGTGAGAACTCAACTCCATAAATTTTCCTCGTAGGACTGCTTTCATTGCATCCCATAAGTTCCAGTATGTTGTATGGGCATTTTCATTTAATTGTAGATACTGTTTAATTTCTTCTTTAATTTCCTCTGTGACCCATTGGTTGTTCAGGAGGGTGTTGCTTAATTTTCACATGTTCATGTAGTTTTTATGGTTTATTTTGCTGTTAATTTCCAATTTCACTCCACTATGGTCAGATAATATGCATGGGATAATTTCAATTCCTTTGCATTTACTTAAGCATGTTCTATGGGCTAATATGTGGTCTATTTTGGAGAATGTGCAGCTGAGAAGAATGTGTATTGTGATGTTGTGAGGTTGAATACCTTGTAGACATCTACTAAGTCTGTTCTCAGTTTTGGTTTAAATCTGATATTTCTTTGTTTTTTTTTTTTTTGTCTGGTTGATTTATGTAATTGTGAGAGTGGGGTATTAAGGTCCCCCATTACATATGATCTAGTGCTTACTTGATTTTTCATGTTCATTAATATTTGTTTTATGTAGTTGTGCGCACCGTAGTTTGGTGCGTACATATTTATGATTGTTATCTCTTCTTCCTGGAGCCTTCTTCCTTTAACAAGTACTTAGTGACACTGTGTCTCTTTTTATCAGTCTTGGTTTGAAGTTCACATTGTCTGCAAATAGAATACCTATCCCAGGTTTTTTTCTTGGATTCCATCACATGGAGTACTGTTTTCCATCCTTTGACTTTCAGTCTGAATTTCTTTTTGAGTTAAATGTGTTTCACGAATGCAGCATGTTGTATCTTGCTTCTAGATCCATTCTGTCAGTTTGTTCCTTTTGACTGGCAAACTGAGACCATTTAATTGATAGTTACAATAGGTAAGTATTAGTATGTCTTTCTCATATTATTTTCTTGTTGTTGGTTCCATCTTTCCCCTCCGGTTAATTACTTGCCCTGCCTAGTGACTTCTTTCTATTGGTGTTCTTATGGTTGTGGTCTTCATTTTCTCTTTCTAATATATTCTTCAGAGAATTCTGAACAGCTGGTTTGGTGGTCATGAATTTCCTTATCTGCTCTTTGTCATGAAAGTATCTTATTTCTCCATCAATTGGGAAAGATAGTTTTGCAGGGTATATAAATCTGGGTTGGAGTTTGTTTTCTTTTAGGGCTTGAAACACCAAGTTCTCTGTGATTTGAGGGTTTATGTCGAGAAGTCTACTGTTATTCTGATGGGCTTTCCTTTATAGGTGATTTGTTTCTTATCTCTAACTGCTTTTAGTATTTTGTTCTTGTGCTGAATTTCTGGAAATCGATTATTATATATCTTTGTGTAGATTTATTTTGGTCATGACTATTTGGAATTCTATATACTTCATTTATTTGTATGTTAAATTCTTAATCCATTTTTGGGAAGTTTTCTACCTCAATTTTTTTTTCTGTGAAGAGTTTTTTAAAATAAAATTTGTGCTGCCCCCAGCATTCTCACTGACCACAATCAATCTTATGTTTTTCTTTACTTCATCTTGCAGCCGTTGGATTGATTTTTCATGATCGCCTACTATTTTCAAGATATCTTTCTTTACATTAACACTAGTTGCAATTCTGTCTTCAAGATCTGATATTCTATCCTCGTCTTCATTCAATGATACTCTACATAGACGACCCTAAAAATTCCACCAAAACACATCTAGATTTAATAACCAAATTCAGTAACATAACTGGATACAAAATTAACACTCAGAAATAAATAGCATTCCTGTACACAAGCAACAAACTCACAGATAGAGAAATCAGGGAAACCATACCCTTCACTATAGCATCCAAAAACAACAAAAAAGAAATACTTAGGAACCAATCTAGCAAAGGAAGTAAAACAGCTATACATTGAAAATCACATTACCCTAAAAAAGGAGATCAAAGAGGATATGAGAAAATGGAAAGATAGCCCTTGCTCTTGAGTAGAAAGAACCAGCATAATGAAAATGGCCCTACTCCCAAAATTGTTATAAAGATTTAATTCAATCTCATTCAACACACCAGTAGCATACCTCATAGAACTAGAGAAAATATTCCTAATTGATCTGGAAACAGAAGAGACCTAGAATAGCAAGAGCAATTCTGGGCAACAAAGGCAATCACAATCCTTGTCTTGAAATAATATTACAAAGCTACTGTGACAAATTCAACACAGCCTTGGCAAGAAACAAAAACAAAAGCAACAACCAAAAAACAACAACAAAAAACAGACCTGAGGATCAGTGGAACAGAACACAAGATGCAGATGCAACTCCAAACACACTCAGCCACCTCATCTTTGACAAAGGGGTGAAACATGCTCATTGGAAGAAAGACAGCCTCTTTAATAAATGGTACTGGCTTTCCACATGCCAAAAACTAAGAGCTAGGCCCATGTCTATCACCATGCACTAAACTAAAGTCAAAATGGATCAAAGTTCTAAATATTAAAACACAAACACTGAATCTACTGGAAAAGAAAATAGGTAGAAATCTTTAAGACACAGGAGTAGGCAGAGACTTCATGAACAAAACTGAGACTGTATGGGAAATGAGATTTTACCTTATAAAAAGCTTTTGCACAGCAACAAAAAAGTTACCAACAGAGTAAAAAGACAACCCACAGAGCAGAAAAAAATTATAGCCCCCTGTCCCTCAGATAAAGGATTTCAATCTAGAACATATAAAGAACTGAAAAAATCAGATCCACCAAATTCAAAGACCCAATCCAAAAATGGCATCTGAGATGAACACGCACTTCTCAGATAAAAAAAAAATACAAATGGCAAATAAACATATGGAAAAATGTTCAACATCACAGATGATTTGAGAGATGCAAATTAAAACAACGGTGAGATTCCATCTCACTCCAGAAAGAATGGCTGCCATCAAGAAATCAACTAATAAATGCTAGAGGGACTGTGGGGAAAAAGTAACTCTTCTCTATTGTTGCTGGAGTGTAGACTGGGGCAACCACTGTAGAAATCAGGGTGGAGATTCTTCAAAAAACTAGGATTAGAGGTCCTACTGGACCAAGCTATTCCCCTTCTGGGTATTTTCCCAGAAGAATTAAAAACATCATACCACAGTGATATTTGTGCACCCATGTTTCTAGAAGCATAATTTGTAATAGGTAAATCTTGGAAATAACTCAAATGACCATTGAATGAGTTATGGATAAAAAAGATAAGGCATTTTTATACAATAGAGTACCACTTAGCCATAAAGAAGGATAAACTTGAGACTTTTATTGGTGAATGAAAGTAACTTGAGACCCTATTCATAAGAGGAATAAATCAGAATCATGTGTAAACCCCATACTGTTTTCCTCGTGTGAGAAGCTGAAGGAGTCAATCAGATACAAAATGTGCAATAGATAATACGAAAAGGGAAAAAACTGTTCCAAAGGAATGAAACTGGGATGGGGGAAGGAGAAAAGAAAAAAGGGAAAGGAAAAAAATATGTATATACAAGATAGTTAAGATAGTTATACTATTAGTATTTCTTCATTAATTGAAAAAGGTTTGTGCTAATCTTGTTTGGACAATTTTTCATGCCTATAGATTTTATTCTGAGTAGTTACTTTAAAAATAACAATACACAATGTATTAACTATTGTTATTCTCTTATTATCTTGTTTTGAAATTTTGTTTTCTTTTTAAAATTAAAAAGACAAAACAAAACAAAAACTTGTGTTGAGGCTGGTGAGTGCCAAGGGGTGGGTCCTAGTGAGAGGTGTCTGTGTCTTTGGGTCTTTTTAGTAGAAGACCCTGAATAGTTCAATAGCTTCTCATGAGAGTGAGCACTCTTTCTTCTAGGTAGGCTGAGTTATCCAAGGATGGGATGTTGTAAACCAAGCCATCCCCGCATGTTCTTTCCTTCTGTGAGCACCCACTTTCCCTTCCAATTTTTGCCAAAGGTTGAAACAGCAGAAGGTTCTCCCTGAATGTGGCCTTCGAGTCTTAACCTTCCCTGCCTCCAAGACTATGCGCTAAATAAAATAGTTTTCTTTGTAAGTTACCAAGTCGCAAGTGTTCTGTTACAGCAACAAACATATACTAAGCCTCGGTGTCAGGATGAAGGCAAATCTGGCCCCCAGGAGCCCCTCACATCCCTGCTTAATCCATTTCTCATTGCAAGGGTCAACAACATTGGGCCCCCACCCCACTGACTGCCCTGTTATGGCACAGAGCGCTGCAGTCCCCAGGAGCTCCCAGGAGACAATGTAATTGCTCCCTCTTCAAACCATAACCAAAATCCAAACTTTTGACACCACTGATTAACTTTCCATATTTTTTTAATTCCTTAAGTGAAAGAAAGTAATAGGTTCGCCGTTTTCTCTCTCTTAACACTTTTTACAGTACTATTTCTTTCCGAACCATTTAATTTCATTTTCTTCTGTTATAAGACTGCTGGCGCTTTCTGATTCTTAGGTCAACTTGGGACATTCATTCTTTGCTTTCCCCTCATTTTCAATATACTGTTCTAAATTTCTCATATGTTCCTTTTATAGTTTTAAAATGAGTATCACTGCTTTCTCCCATAATTTTAGATATTTCCGTTTAATCTTTCTCCATCTGATCTGTTGGGGTTTGTCTCTTACTTAATTTCGTTCCAAATTCACAGTGTTGGTTTATTCACCGGTCTGTTCTTTGTTTATATCTCATTATGCACTGGCTCCACTGTGTGCCTCAGAAGCCACTGGGAACGTGGCAGAGTCCCCGCTGACCTGGCTGTCTGTTCTGTGGGGGATGACAAGCCCAAAGAGAGGGAACTGCTTGGAGAGAGGTGAAGACAGTGAGGGCTTGAGAGTGAAGGGCAGGCTGGGCACCTGACGAGATCTGAAGATACCCTTTGATAAGACACTTAACGGAGGCGAGGAAGAACGGGAGGAGCCTGGAGATGTGGCCAGCACCAAGGTTGTGAGCAGGTAGGCTTCGAGTGTCTCAGAAAGAGCAGGAAAGACCACATAGCAAGGATGGGTCAGCAAAGGCAGAGAATTAGGACCAATGGCTGAAGGAGCTGCAACTGGCTCCTGAACCGAGGGAAGTCAGATGCACCAAGGGTCCAGGAAGTAAAAACAACGGTAACTGGGATTTCCTTTCTCATGATGGGCAAAATCTTAACAAAACAGAAACCCAACTTCAGACCTCATTGACTTCAGATCAGATAGCAAAATATCCAGTGTTGACAAGTGGCAAAAAATAAGTCTTTTATGTACTGTTTTTGTATATCATGTCCTAGTCCAAAAATCCAAAATCAAAACTTTTTAAGTGTTGACATTTCTCCACAAGTGGAAAATTCCATACCACAAAACCTTGTTTTGAGCACAAAATTATTCTTCTGCATATGTGGAAGCAAAAATCACTTTAGGGTGTGGTAACGAGAAGTTGAGAAGAGTGATGTGTGTGTGTGCTTGTAGGGATGACAGAGGGTAGACTATCGATAAAAGAAGGCTGGATTCGATCAATGCATGTTGTATGCTGAAATATCACACTGAATCCCATTAAAATTATACTGATTGATATGCAATTAATATGTTACTCAAAAAATTTTGAAACAAAATGGAAACCTCTGTTATACTCAACAACATAATAAAAGTGTTGTGTTGATATAAAAATACTATATAAAATTACCTTCAGGCCATCTATATAAGGCATATGTGAAATATAAATGAATTTCATACTTAGAGTTGTGTTCATCTACAAGATATCTCATTATTTATATGAGACTATTCCAAAATCTAAAAACATTTGAAATTCAAAATACTTGTGGTCCCAAGCATTTTGGCTGAGAGACATTCAGTCTATAATATAAAACTATGAAATAAAATGTATTATTTGTTAAAATAGTAAATGCTTGAAAACATTGATTTGTGAATTATATGACAGAAATACAGCTAATTCCCTGCTCAGTAACAAGTTCTATTCTGAGAGATCATTTTGTAAGTGAAGAGTCCTTCTTAAGTCCCACAAAGTGAGGCTTACACACCTTTGACACAAATACACAATAAATACTCCTTTGTGCTTCCTAGCAGTCCCCTCCACATCACCCCTGCTTTTCCTTTTATTCTCGAGCATCCTGGGCTTTGACAGAGCACTCCCGTGCTGTGCACTATCTCACCATACTGCAAGCACACAGCAACATAACTGTGTCAATGTCCAGCAGACACGTGGGCTACTTCTAGGATTTGTTCACATCTGTGTTTCCTAGTGCGAGGTCCATTTGTATCTGTGAAAGTGTACAAGTTGAATGTTCGTAAGTCTGGGATTTACTTTCACCATGCCAGAAAAAAAAGGAATGAAACAAAGGCACGTGCACAAATGTTACTGCAGTGCTACTTTAGTAACTTGAACGATGCGGCACTTACATTCCATGCGCATTCTTCACGATGACGCAGCCATTAAAGAGTGAAGTGGCACAACAGACAGTGGGTTGGAAGTCTGCCCACAGCACTTCATGACATGCATGATCCTGATGGCACGGCTGCAAGACAATCTTACGACAGCTAATGCGTGTGTGTGTGTGTGCACGTTTGTCTATGTTTGCGTGTGCAAATGTAAACTTAGAGGAAGAGACAGAAAATGATTCAGGGTTGAGTGCAGATACAAGTGACACGAGCAGAAGAAACAGAAAGACTTTTCTTCACTTGAGACACTGTTTAAATTGTTTAGCAAGCAACTCACCAAATAAATGTCAGCCTTGAAACACTGGACTTTCTTGCGAACAATATTAGCAACTGTAGGGTGCTTCTGGTTATAATTATGACGCCTAATTTCCCTAACAGCAGCACAATGCCTACATTTGTGCGAAGGCCAGTCTTCATGCAAACTCAGTCTTCACAGAGGCAGTTGTGGCTTCAGCACCATGGTCTATCAGATGGACCCTGATTTAGAGATGCACAGGCTTCCACGATGTGATCCGGGAAACCACGACTACTCTTACCTCAGTCCTCAAAACCCAGAAAGAACTAATAAGAAATTTATGCAAAAGGTGCAAGTTCCACTCAGAGAAAACAATGACTTATTACACTTGACACAGTAAATGAAAGAGAAAAACTCTGAAAATCAGAACGAAATAAAATGTATACCAGTCACCAGTCTGAGAAATTTAATAAAGGAAGTTAATCTGATCATTCAAATTTCACTTTGCTAGTTGTAATCTCTTCATTTTCTTTTGAAAAAATATTTTGTTAGGTTTAATGATATATATAACTTACATTACTGTAACTCCTTTGCAGATGTACATTTTGATATATTAATAGAATTTTTTTCTTACTAGTATAAGAACACATACCACAAAACCTGCCCTCTTAGATTTTCACGAGTTCAAAATAGCAGTGTTGTTTCTAGCCATAAGGCTGTTTTCAGTGTATGTGATGCAGAACATCTTTTGGGTGATGAAACCTTCCAGAAATTATTTTCTTTCCTTTTGGAAAATTAGTTGTCACTTATGTCCCCTCAGGCGCACAGGCTGTTCATAGCAAGAATGTCCTGTATGTTCCTACTAGTGTCCCAGATGTGGGGTGTGGGATGGGACAAAGGAAAACAAACTCCTCTGGGTGGGGACCAGCTCTGTTGGTTCCCTTTTCTCATCAGGAGAATTGCATTTCTGAGAGACAATAGCTTTCTAAGGCATTACACTTTACATCCAGAATTGTTGAAACAGAGGTTAAGAAACAACCAGCATTTGAGGTTCATGAATGTGTGCAGACGAGGAAGCATTTTTTCCTTTTTAAAATTTTTTTTGATATTTTATTGACACATTGTACATATTTCTAGGGTATAGTGTGGTACTTTGTTACTGTACATGCTGTGTGATAATTCAGAATTCATTGCATATCCATTGCCTCATGCATTGATCATTTCTTTCTTCTGGAAACACCCCAAATCTTCTCTATCAGTAACCCTAAAATAGCCAGTGAGTTGGTGTCAGCTATGGTCAACCTACTGTGCTGTAATACATTAGAAGATACTCCTCCTATCGACTGATTCAATCCCTATGCTCATCAACTATCCTTTCTCCACCCCTTCCTCCCTTACATCCTTCCCAGGCTGTAGTAGCCACTATTCTACTCTACTTCTAAGAGAGCAACTTATTAAGCTTTACACACAAGTGACATCTTTTAGTATTTGTTTTGTGGGCCTAGGTTCCATTCTTATCTGTGCCTGAATAATATATCACTATGTCTCTCAGTTTGTGTGGACACACATACACATATTTTTGTCCATTAATTCACTGATGGACACTTGGGTCGATTCCCTTTCTTGGATATTACGGATAATGCTTCTATAATCATGTGCAGGTAGATGTCTTCTCAACATAATGATTTCAATTTGGATATGCACACAATTGTGGATCATAGGTAGTTGCATTTCTAATGTTTCTGAGGAATCTCTACACAGTTTTCTATAATAGCTGCACTAATTTTCATCCTCACCAACAGTGAATGAAAGATGAAAGGAACTATTTTGGGAAAAGACAGCAGAAAAAAACCTTGGAGGAGATAACATTGGAAGAACTGAGTATGGTGCATGCAGTGCAAAATGTAAGGATGAAGGAGGGAGGCACAGACACTTGCTGGAGAGAGGGCAAAGGTCATCAGAAAAGGTCCTGGGAAACTGCTTCCTTGCAGAGAGCTGCTCTTCCTTGCAGAGAGTCACTCTTCCATGCCCAGTGCCACATGAGCCAGGGGGTCAAATTAAAAGGCTCTGGACAGATTAGGCTATCATCATGGCATCCCTCGCTGGAGGCAATTTGCATCTATTTTAGCTAACATAAAAAATTACCTCTGGAAAATAAGACTGGATTATTTCCCATTTGGTTATTTTTTGCCAAAGTCGTAAGGACAAAGTGAGCCCTGCTCAATTCACAGATACTTCCCTAAGAGGCACATTTTACTGCCACCCAATCTCGGATCCAGAGAAGCCACCAGGCGTTGATTGCTTCTCAGTCTGGTAATGAGACTGAGGCTGCATTTCCTCCCTTCATGAGCCAGCTGTGCAATACCTCTGCAGACTTGATGAGCACGCAATGGGGATACAATTTCAGGGAAAGATGATTACATTCCCACTAACTAGGGTTCTATTGAATTAAACCATTTAGAGTATTTCAATCAGAGTGGGAATTGGCTAGACAAATACATGTCACTTGTCAAAAAGTACTATTATTAAATAAATGGCTTTTCCTAAATTGTAATGAAGATAAACAGCATGAATTGTAATAAGGTTCGCAAAGCTGGAGCAATGTCTTACTGCATATCATTTAGCTGCATTTGGAGGAATGCAGAGACATTGCTCCTGAAAGCCGCTTTCCGGTGGGCCATCGTGCTCTGCCTTTGCTTTCCATGAAGATGGTACCGAGATGTGTATGCACTCTGTGTGCCCAGCATGCAGTATGTGCCACACAGCTCAGCACTGGTGGAGATCGAAATGGATGGGGTTTGGGTATTGTGTTTGCACTGATCCACAGCTCATTACAAGGGAGCAAAAGCAGATTGTCACAAGCCCTCCTGTCTCTTCTTCAAGTTGGCAGCATTAAATGACCCCGGAGAAAGCCCCCAAGCCCTGGCCCAGATGCCTTTTCTAACGGTCAGGAGTCAAGAGGAGCCCCCCTTGCTGAAAGCTGGTGATTTCTGACTGTGGCTAGGAGTCACTGAGCAGGTGCCATGGCAGGCCCAGGAAGAGGTGAATGCCGCTTATGCCACTGACTGGAAAACAGAGAGCAGCAGCAGGCCCTGGCCAAGGAGAGGAAGTCTTCCCAGCCCAAAGCTGAAGACTTCGGCAGGCCATTTTAGAGTAGGAGAGTCTAGAACTGAGATTCATTCTGGCAAAGTCACCTTAAACACAGACCAGGAAACATATCCATATCTAATTATAGATTTTCCTCGACAATTAGCATGAATCCCTTTATTTAAAATCTGTCCTTATTGCTGCTTTAAACTATTGCTTATCTCAAGAAACATTCAAAGAGATTGTCAGTGAGCGAAGGTTAAGATGAATGCAGGCAGATGAAACAGGTAGCTCTTGGACTACATGAAAGTCTGAATATGATGTTTCTATGAAGCCAAAAGCTAAAACCCAAATGCTAATCAGCAACCTAGCTATTTGAAATATCTTCCCACTCTCCTTCCTGTGAAACAGAATTAAAAAGGAAATGCACCTGCTCTGGCTTGAATATAGTCTCCAAAAGCATGTGCTAGAAACTGAGTCCCTAGTGAAACAGTGCAGGAAAGCAGTGCCTAGGTCAGGAGGCAGAGTCAGGAACTCACGTGATGACAAGGTCACTTCCTGGTCCTGTTCAGTCTCACCTCCCGCCATGGGGTGACAGAGCAACCAGATCCTCACCAGATGCTGCATGATACTAGACTTCCCAGGCTCCAGAATACTGAGCATTTCTTTGCTTCACAAATTACCCAGTCTGTCACAGCAACAGAAAATGCATTAAGAGATATCTCTTTTCTTTATCACCTGAAGTCTGCACTGTGTGCCCAGAGGAACTTGGATGGCTCTTGTAGCTTTATGGTCACTCCCAGTCCTTCAGGGTAATCCCTGTGCCCTACTGAATTCTGTGACTCCTCATCCTCTACCCGCACCCACCCATAGGCATCAAGGAGGCTGGAGAGGCAGACTGAGTGCACATGGACCTCCCTTCTCTGACGTTTTATACCTCCATTCCCAGCTGGAGTCCACCACTTTCCCTGCTATGAGCTCATGCAGTCTCTAAACCCCAAAGCACTCGGTCAGCTCCTCAGGCCTGGCTTGATATTGGAAAGTGTTCTTTCTCCTTTGTCCTGGGGGAAGAAGAGAATCCTTAATGTTTGCATCCTCTAACTACCAATGGACTCGGTCTTTTCTTGTATAATGCACAGTAGAACTGAACTTAATTTGGGTCAAACAAGTGCTGCAATCTTGGCAGCTCCTGCTGAGGCGGTCCAATGCCTGGTTTTGACATGCAAAGGCTCTCACAGGGCTCTTGATAAATGCTAGGGAATTCCCTTACCCTCCTGTACACCGTGTTGGTCACTAAATTATGCTCAGAGCTCGGCCACTGACATTCACACTTTTCCCTCCATAGGTGTCATCACCTGTGAGGAGCCATTTCCGGGTACGGCCTAACAGGGCGCGCAGAAGCCTGCGCTAGATTTCCCCCCTCCCATCGAGTGAGCAAAGATGGCGACCGCATCCTGCTTCCGTGTATGATGTAATTGCTTGACAGCTTCACCAGCCTATAGCTAATGCACACGTGGCTTAAGATGGTTGGGTCCAATCTTTGTATATAAGG
>RJWT010012340.1:0-22535 GCA_004365215.1 Cuniculus paca
TTTTTTTGCTGCACTGGGGATTGAACTCATGACCTTGAGCTTGCCAGGCAGGCGCTTAGGCCACTGAGCTAAATCCCCAGCCCTTGTCTTTTTGAGACAGGGTCTTACTATGCCTTTCAGGCTGGCCTTGCGCTCACTTTGTAGCCCAGGCTGGTTTCGAACTGCCAACGATCCTCCTGTCTCAGCCTCCCGAGTGCTGGGATTACAGGCATGCACCACCACACCCGGCTTATAACTAGTCTTTAGTGATGGATATATTTAGTTGGTTTTCAGTCTATGCTGTTGCATCTAATACTCTACTGATTGTACATGTTCTCATTCCATATGAGTATATGTGTATTTGTAGGATAAAATAGCAGATAACTTAATGCACATTTGAACTGTAAGTTTGTGGATGATGGTGTTTGAGGGTTTTTTGTTTTTGTAGACCTACTGGGTTCTAGAGTTTACAAAGTAAGACAAAAATGAATGAAAAACGTTCTTCCTGTTCTCAGGACTATTTGAATCTGCTATTAATATCAGTGCAATGTGTCGGAGACATGCAGTGGGAAGTGTAGAACCTTAAGGGTTTAGGGAGACCAGTGGGTTCTTACAGCTAAGTTTTTGTTTTTTTGTTTTTTCAGACAGTGTTGGTATGTAGCTCAGGGTGGCCTTGAACTCACTGTGTAGCCCAGGCTGGCCTTGACCTTGTGGCAATCCTCCTGCCTCAGCCTCCAGAGTGCTGGGATTACAAGTGTGCACCACCACACCTGGCCGGTTTTTTTTTTTCCTTCCAATTTTTGTTTTTTGTGAATGAATGAATGACTGGGGATTAGACCTAGAGCTCTAGATACACTGCTAGGCAAGTGCCATTGAGCTGCATGCCCTTCTGTAAAGCTGAATCTTACATCCTAAGTAACTATTAGCCAGACAAAGGAAGAAAGAAGCATAATATAAATGGAAAAGGAGCCAGGGGCATAGGGGTGTGGTAACATGAGAATTATGTGTAACTGCAAAGTATAAATTGCGAAATGGAGGTTAGTGGTAACGGGCCTTGTGTTTAGATGGATAAGTAGGGGTTAGGTCAGCAAGGGCCTTGTAGGAGACAATTTGAGTGACTCCCCTTGAATGCAGAACAAATGCTGTGACTTTGATTGTATTGAGACTTATTTTTATATATTGATATGTATAGAGCTGGCTATGGTAATTTTTTTGTCTTTAATTGGCTCTAAGCATTGTAAACAAGGCTAGCGGAGGTATTGGTATGTAATCTCTAAAGCCATCAGACAGTCTCCTGTTTCTCTGCATAGTGCTCTATATAAAAGATATGAGCACAGTGGGATGATAATAGCCAGTTAGCTCTAGAAATGTCAGCTGGGTATGAGCCTCGAGTAAAGAGGCTATGGGTCCCCATGGCATAGAAGTTTATATATCAAAAACTAAAGCAATAGCCTCTGAAAACAATTTAGTTGCTACCTTAATTAAATTATGAGGATTGATCCTTCTGCATGTCATTATCCCTACTTTTTTTTTTTTTGGTCTTTTTGAGACAGGGTTTCACTATGCAGTTCAGACTGGCCTTGAGCTCACTTTGTAGCCTAGACTGATCTCCAACTCTCAACAACAATCCTCTTGCCTCAGCCTCCCAAGTGCTGGGATTGCAGGTGTGAGCCACTACATCAGCTATCCCTGCATTTTGCAGAAATGCTTTTTTTACTACCTGGGTGGCCAGGTCAAGTTATTCACATAGTTTCTGCCATCCTTACTGACGCTCATCCTCAAGCCACCCCCTTCTTCACAAGATAATAAATTTTGGGAGAGGTCTTAAATTAGGACCTTTGGACAGCCTCATGGGGATTGGATTTAGGGCCCCTTGGCTGCCCTTAACTTTGAATATGTCTTGGTGTTTTTACTCTTGCCATGGGTTGCATTGGAGGTGGTAGATTAAAATTAACTTGTTGAGATTTTAATAATGTCTCAATGAGATTATAATTTTGGATTGTGAAAAAAACAAATGAAAAAAGGATTACAATACTTGGGTTACCGTACTCAATATTTGGGATTACAGTAGGACCTGATTTGTTGTTTTAGGAATTTGGACCTTGCACTCTTTCACTAGCTCATTGATTCATTATTTTATTTTTGTTTTTGTTTTGTTTTTTGAGACAGGGTCTTGCTATGGAGTCCAGGCTGGCCCTGAACTAACTGTGTAGTCTAGGCTAGCCTTGAACTGACTGTGTTATCCAGGCTGGCTTTGAACTCCACAGCAAACCTCCTGCCTTACTTAGCCTCCCAAGTGCTGGGATTAAAGGCATGTGCCACTAAGCTGGCTCATTCATTTATTGTGGTATTGAGTATTGAGCTCAGAACCTTCACACTGGGCTATGCCCTCTTGCCCCCTCAGTTTGAATTTGAGATAGGATCCTGCTAAATGCTTGTGCTCAGGTGGGAGTAGAATTTGTGTACCTCCTGTGTTAGCGTCCTGCACACATGGCATTACAGGCCTGTGTCTTGGTGCCCAACTCATTTTTTTTATAGCTTCAGATGAAATGATTTTTGGTTTTGTTTTGTTTTGTTTTTTTGTTTTGTTTTGTTTTGAGACAGGATTTCACTATGTAGTTTAACCTGTCTTAAACTTAACTATGTGTCCTAGACTAACCTTGTACACATTAGGTAATCCTCCTGCCTTAGCCTCTTGCAATTACAAGTGTGTGCCAATACACTTGACTAGCTTCAGATGGAATTATACACAAAATACCAAGTATAAAACATAGAAAAAGAAAAAAGATAAAATGGCTTTGATTTGAGGTACAGAGCAGCCATCTTTTCTCATTTTTGGGTGGTGCCTAAGGGGTTCTCTAGAACACTATCTCTGAGGAACATAATTTGTGAACTAATTCTGTGGTAGAGTTTGAACAAAAGAATTTTGAGAAGTCCAAATGGATTGATCAGCTAAATCAATTAATTGTAAAATACAGTACTTTTTTAGATGTAGAAATACTGTAATTTGGTGTGATAATATGGGAAAAAAAGGGAAAGGAAACGAGTCAGTTATGTGTAAGGCCATTTCCTCAGGGTTAACTGCAGTTAACAAAGCTAAGGCTGACGTAGATTGTTGATTTTTGGCTTTATTGGTTTTGCTTTTGGGACAGGGTCCACATATGCAGTTCAGGATGGCCTTGAGGTCACTATGTTGCCCAAGCTGGCCTTGAACTTATGGCGATCCTCCTGCCTCGGTCTCCCAGCTCTGGGATTGCAAGTGTTGCCACCATGCCAGGATTATCTTTATTGTGATATAGTGGAAAGAACAGAGGCATTAGTTGAACTGACAGCTTGGTTTGGTATTTGGCTGGCTCATTTCCTGCTTAGGAGCTTCATGTTCTGTGTCTGTAACAAGGGGATTAATACCTGCCTTATTGTCTATGAATATTCCTGATAGTTTCTGCCACTTAGGTATCTAATAAATTTTTTTTTGACCATGTGAAATTAAACAATATTAAAAGCCAGACATGGTGGCACACATCTGTAGTCCCAGTACTTGGGAGTCTGAGGCAGGAGGATTGTTGCAAGTTAGAGACGAGCCTGAGCTACAGAGTAAGCTCAAGGCTAGCCTGAACTGCATAGTGAGACCCTGTCTCAAAAAGACAAAAAAAAAAACAAAACAAAAAACAATATTGAAATGCATACAGTCTGCACCAAAAATGTATGCATCAAGGAAAAAAAACTTGTAGAAATACTTTAATACTAAATGTATTGAGAGATCACAGGATTAGTACAAGTTACCGTTGGGTTATATAGTTACAAGAGGTGCTCTAAATGGTAGCCATTAGCTTCCAGACATTAGTACAGTAAATGGCCAAAGTGTGTATATGTTTTTTCTGGTAGACTCTGTGTTTAGTCAGTTTACCAGTTACATGGGTGAGGATCCTACCTCTTAGATTGTTGTAGCTTGTCCTCCTCTTCCTAAATAAACCCAAGGTTGTAATTTTGACCATTCATTCATTCATTCATTCATTCATTCATTCATCTTTTTGAGATAGTGTCTCACTGTGCAGTTCAGGCTGGCCTTCAATTCACTTTGTAGCCCAGGCTGACCTTGAATTCACAGTATTTGTCCTGCTTCAGCCTCCTGATTGATGGGTTTACAGATGTACGCCACCATGCCAGGCTTTGACCACATATTAACTCCCAAATATATGATGTGTTTGTTTTCAGCCTTGACCTTTTATTAGAAGCATCCATGGATGTTTTAACAAATTAGGTACCAAAAGCCTCATCCTATATGTACTGACTCAGTCTTCAGTTTTGTGAGTAGATAGGGAGAATTGGACATCTGGTGCATTTATTAAAACTCAGCTGATTCCGTTGTGCAACCAGGCTTCACAACCATTGGTGTGTTTCCTATAGCATACAGAAATAAACTGCTAAAAGGTACTGTATAAACTGAAGTGGAAGTCAAAGGAAAAATAAGCTCTAGGCCATAATCAACAATTGTGGTATATAATACAGTGATAAATAAGAATTGGTATAGCCGGGCGTGGTGGCTCACACCTGTAATCCCAGCACTCGGGAGGCTGAGGCAGGCGGATCGTTGTGAGTTCGAGACCAGCCTGGGCTACAAAGTGAGCTCAAGGCCAGCCTGAATGGCATAGTGAGACCCTATCTCAAAAACACGGGCCGGGGATCTGGCTCAGCGGCCTAAGCACCTGCCTGGTAAGCGCAAGGTCATGAGTTCAATCCCTGGTGCCACAAAAAAAGAAAAAAAAAGAATTGGTGGATGGGTAGTAGTAGGTTCTTAAATGTCGAGAAAATTTTTATGGTCAGGAAGACTTCTAGAATAAAAGTGATTGATATTAGAATGAATGTGGCTCAAGTTATTATTATTATTTTTGGTGGTACTGGGGAATGAACCCAGGTCTATATCCCTATAAACTAATTCTCCCTCTACCCTTTAATTATAGATAGGGTCTTTCTGAGTTACTGAATTGCCCAGACTGGGCTTTAACTTTCCATCTTCTTGCCTTACCCTCCCAGAGTTGTGGGATTACATGCATGTGCCATCACACCTGTCTTCTAGATTTTTTTCTTAATTGTAGAGAAAATGCCTATGGTTGGTGTTAAGATATGCCCCATATTAAGAGGCCAAGGAATACCCTGGACTAAAGTTTTAGTTATTTAGTGTTAGTGTAACATAAAGGAACAACTGCATACAATGGTTTCTTACTGCCTCAGGCCAGGAGACTAGCTGTTCCTGTCCTGGGATTACACAGGCTTGTATGTGTTCAAGCATGTCCTGTGCACTGTCATCAAACCTGTTTTATTTTGAGAATAAGGATTTATAAGTGTAAAGCCTTATTTTCCAACTAAAAGCCTGTTCTAGAGCAATGCCTTGGCCCAGACATGTGTCTTCTACTCTGAGCATGCTGCCCTACTTATCATGCTTCAGAGTGGGTTTCTACTGACAGTCTGTCTCCTAGCCTGGGCTTGTCATGTGGTCTTTTTTTGTGCCTGTGACCTATCTATAAGCCACTATGCTTTTCCAGCTTTTCATGGACCAGTTCCCTGGTTTTTTGTGCCTGATTTCATGTCTTTAGTGGTTCCTGTATTGTTTAGGCTTTCTCTTTGATCTGTTGTTTCCTGGGAATCTAGCCATTAAACCACGGCAATTCTTCCTTTCC
The DNA here is from genome assembly GCA_004365215.1 of Cuniculus paca. Lineage (NCBI taxonomy): Eukaryota > Metazoa > Chordata > Mammalia > Rodentia > Cuniculidae > Cuniculus > Cuniculus paca. The sequence continues at coordinate 5,658 of RJWT010012340.1, forward strand.
TAATAATAATTAAGAAACTGGGTGTGGTGGTGCACTCCTGTAATCCCAGCACTCAGGAGGCTGAGGCAGGAAGATTGTTGCAAGTTCAAGATGAGCCTGGGCTACAAAATAAACTGAAGACCAGCCTGAACTGAATAGTGAGACCCTGTCTGAAAAAGACCAAAAAAAAAAATTTAACATTTACTAGGTTATCAATAATTCTTTGGTTGCTGCAGGCCAACATTAATACGAGCCGGACACACAAGTCTATAATCCTAGCACTTGCGGAGGGTAAAGTGAGAGAGATCACTAGTTCAAGCCCAGCCTGGAAAATTTAGTGATTTAGCAAGACCCTACTTCAAAATGAAAATGGCTGGTAATGTGTAGCTTATTGTGAAGGTCCTGGGTTCAATCACCAGAGGTCATCTATCTATCCACCCCTTACTGGATTTGCCTTGCTGGGTCCCAAGTCTTCCTTTTGTTTCTTGGCAAATGATACCTTACTGAGCTCAACTCAGTCTTCTAGGTAGAAAGGGTTGTTGATTTTACTTCATTTCTTTTTTGTGTGATTGGTATGATGAAGTAGGAGCTGGAGCTGCTGGTTTAGCTACGCGTGGTAGTGTATGCCTGTAATCCTAGCATACACTACCACTTGGGAAGCTGGGGCAGGATTGCCATGAGTTCGATGCAACCTGAACTACATAGTAAGACCCTCTTTCAAAAAACAAAAAACCCGAAAGTTGCTTGTGTCTAATTGTGTGTGTGTTTTTTTTTTTCTGCACTGATAATTGAATCTTGGATACCACACACATGCTAGACAAGTGCCTACTGCTGAACTATGTACGTTCCAGGCCTTTTTATTTAGAGATAAACTCTTGTAAAGTTGCCCAGCCTGCCAAAAAATGTTCACCCTCCTGCCTCATCCTCCTGAAGAGCCAGGATTACAGGACTAAGCCACTGTGCTTGCCCTAATTGGCTTTTTGTTAAAGGGCACTAGACCCCTAACAGAGTCATTGAACCAATTTCCTTGTCTGTAGTCATGCATAATAAAACCTGTGCTGCCAGCCAGGTATGAGCCCTATTTATTTATTTATTTGCTTACTTTTTTGCGATACCTGGGATCGAACTCATGACCTCACACTTGCCAGGCAGGTGCTTATGCCACTGAGCTAAATCCCCAACCCTTGTCTTTTTGAGACAGGGTCTCACTATGCCGTTCAGGCTAGCTTTGAGCTCACTTTGTAGCCCAGGCTGGTCTCAAACTTGGAATGATCCTCCTCCTGTCTCAGCCTCCCAAGTGCTGGGATTACAGGCGTGCACCACCAGGCCTGGCTGGAATATTCATTCTTCACCCGTTTTCAAATTTAGTAAATATTTGAACAGATGATCTCAATCTGGGCAACACTGTGAAGTGTCGTTTCAAACAAATGAATAGCTAAAAATAAGTTCTAACTATTAAAAAGTATTGACATACTGCTCCCGAAGAAGAGGTAGCATTCAGCTTGGTTAGGACATAATGGTAAGTTACTTCAAGAACTTTCCCTTTTCTGAGCTATATAGAGAATATGAATGAAAAATCAGGATTTTGGTAAAGTGATTCTAGCACAGTTTAAAAATACCTATTTTTATTTCCCAGGTCTTAGTCCTTCCATGTCTTTTATCTGTATCTGTTTTAATGTTTTAGTTTGGCCCTGAGAACTCAAAATTTGTAACTTTAGCATGGATCCCTTACTTCCTAGTACTTGAATATCATACACACACACACACACACACATGCACACACCCACACATGCACCTTTTTGGTGATTTCAGTGGGTTGTGAAGTTGGAATTTTATACTTCATTTAATGCGAAATTCCAGCAGTTTCTAAAACTACTTCTGTGCTTTTTTTTTTTTTTCTATTTTAATAAACAGTGACTCCCATCTCCCATCTTTCTAATGGTTAAGGCATAAATCCTAAGTGATATTTTCTTTTTTTCCCAGTACTAAGGATTGAACCTGGAACCTTCACATTTTATTCTGAGACAGGGTTTTGCTGAATTGCCTAGTCAGTCTCAAAAACTTGATCCTCTGCCTCACTATTCCGAAGTGCTGGGACTATAGGCATCCTCCACCATGCCCAGCTAATACTTCATCCCTCTACTTCCACCTGTACTAGGATTGAACCTTTGTACTAAGCATATCTGTAGCCCTTGTTTTTAATTTTATGTTTTTGTTTTTGTTTTTGTTTTTGAACTGGGAATCAAACTCACGACTTTGCACTTGCCAGGCAGGAGCTAATGCTGCTGAGCTATATCCCCAGCCCTAATTTTATTCATATTGGTACTTGGGATTGAATTTAGAGCTTTCACACTAAGCTACATCTCTAGCCTTTATTTTTTGTCTTTTGAGACAGGGTCTCATTATGTAGTTCAGGCTGGCCTTGGACTCACTTTGTAGCCCAGGCTGGTTTCAATCTTGCAGGATCCTTCTGCCTTAGCCTCCTGAGTGCTGGGATTACAGACGTGCGCCACCACACCCGGCCTTTTATTTTTAATTTTTGAGACAAAGTCTTGTTAAATTTCTATGCTTACACTGGCAGAGAGATGCACACTTACAATACCAGCACTCAGTAGGCTGAGGCAGGGGGATTACAGTGAGATGGAGGCTAGTCTGGACTTCCTAGTGAGTTAAGGGAGCAGCCTGAATGACATGACGAAATGCTGTCTGAAAAACAAATTTTTTTCTTGGTGCTACACTGGCCAGGCTGAGCTTGATTTTGCAGTCCTTGTGTTTCAGTCTTCGAAAGTACTAGGATTATAGGCATGTGTAATATATCATGCCTGCTGGATGTTAAGTTTCTGTTGTCATAAATTACTACTTTAGCCACGTATGGTTTTTCTTTCTTTTTTTTTTTAAAGAGAAAAAAGATAAAAATAACAATGAAATAGTTTCAAAACAGGTTAGTAGGACAGTTATAATAATACATTGAGTATTATTCTCTTCATAATAGTTATAATATTGCTTGGACAAGATACAGGCATGATCTATCTTGTCCAAGCAATATTAGCACAAACATTTCTTTTCAGTGAACTAAGAGAAAATAACTGTATAGCTATCTTAACTATCTTGTGTTTACATATATTTTTTTCTTTTTCCCTTTCTTTCTGCTTTCCCCCATCAGGAGAAAGTTTGTCTTTTCTTTTGAACAGTTTCTTCCCAATTTTAGCCAGGTATGGTGATGGAAGTCTATAATCCCAGCCACTCAGGAGGAGCACAAGTTGGAGACCAGTCTGGATGATTTAGCAAGACACTGTCAAAAACCACAAAAAAAAGGAGAGATGGCTAGGGATGTGGTAGAGTACTTTTCTAGCATGTGTAAGGCCCTGGGTTCAATCTTCCATTATTGCAAAACAAAAACTGCTTTACATATAACTCTTTACTTTGATTTATTTCCTTTGAATTAATATATCAGAAATGGGATTATTTATTGTTGTTTTGTAAAGAAAATTTCCTGATTTTTATATCTTGCCAAACTGAAGCTGAATTAACTGTAAGGTGTTGTGATAGAGTCAGAAGAGAAGATACATTACTAGTCTTTCTGGTTGTATCATTCTATCTCAATGTGAAACCACTTATTTTTTTTTCCCTATTAATCACATATTTTATGGCTATACTGATAATATATTGCAATCTTTTTGTAGTAGTTATATGAGAAGACAGATCTAATGCCATATCCTAGATTGAGTCTATATGATTTTTTTTGAGTACTGGGAATTGTTTTTATAAGGCAAGTTTGCATTCTGAAGTTAAACCGCCCAAGTCTGAATCCTGGCTCTGCTACTTAGTAACTATACGACCATTAGGCATATAGTAAAATAGGAGAATTTAAGGACAAATGACCTGCTGCATAGCAAATGTCAAGTAAATGTTGGTTATGGTGTTTAAAGTCAATTTAGAGCTCGGTGTGGTGGTGCACATCTGTAATTGCAGCACTTGGGAGGCTGAGGCAGGAGAATCACTGCAAATTCAAGGCCAGCCTGAACTACATAGTGAGACCCTGTCTCAAATAAAAGTCAATTTAGAAAAAACAAAAAAATGAAATCAATTAGAATTTTTAAAAATACGCTAGTCTCATATGTAACAGTTGACATTTTTTTGTTGTTTGGTCCTGTCCAATTGTGCTCCACATCCACCTGTTGAACCCAGGGCTTTTGCACTGAGCTACATCTCAGTGCAGCGCTTTTTTTAATTTTGAGGCAGTGTCTCACTAGGTTGCTAACTTTCCCTGGCTGGGGCTCAAATTTTCAGTCCCCTTACCTCAGCCACCCAGAATCCTGGGATTATAGGTGTGTGCCACCATGCCCAACTGTAGTCACAGTACTTTCTAATGAGATTTAACTTAAATTTCTGTAAGTATTTAGAAGCATCCTATGACATTTTTTGAGATTTAATTTGTGTCAGAAAGCAGAGTCTTGATTTTTGAATGGTAATTTACACATCATTGAATTTGGCCAAATCCTTTGTTATCTTTTAAGGTATTAATCATCGTTTATTCATTTCAGTGAATTTTCATTCAACATACCTTTTTTTTTTTTTTTTTGGTACCAGAGATTGAACTCACGACCTCAAGCTTGTCAGGCAGGGGCTTATGCCACTGAGCTAAATCCCCGGCCTGTTCAACATACTTTTAAATTAAATTTCATTTTTGAAATGGGGTCTTACTGGCCTTGAATTCATTATGTAGTCCATGCTGAGCACAAACTTTTTTTGGGGGGGTACCGGGGATCGAACTCATGACCTCATGCTTGACAGGCAGGCTCTTACGTCGCTGAGCTAAATCCCCGGTTCCACGCTGGACACAAACTTGCAGTGATGATGCCTCATGGCTTTTACCTTCCCAGCACGAGGTTAGGTATATATTACCCTGCCTAACTTCAGCATACCTTTTTTTGAACACTAATCTGTGCCAGGTGTATAATGTTTTAGGCATAAACTGGGGAGACTAAGTCTAAAGAAGGAACTTGCCAAGCTTTTTTTTTTTTTTTTTTGAGACAGGGTCTCACTATGCAGTTTGGGCTGGCCTTGAGCTCACTTTGTAGCCCAGGTTGGTCTTGAACTTGCAATGATCCTCTTGCCTCAGCCTCCCAAGTGCTGAGATTATAGGCATATGCCACCACACCTGGTTTACATTTCATATGTCCATCTGTCTTGCTTTGAGTTTTGTCTACCATCCTTTATATTCTTGTTTCTCCCCATCTCCTATTTTCCTTTTCCCTAAAATAGTCCATTTTCTACATTGAGTTATATTTTTTTAAGATGCCATTTAGGAGGGAAAGGGTGATACTCGTCTTTGTGTCTGGCTAATTTTGTTTTGTCTTCCTCTGAAGGCAGAAGATGTGTGTACATGCACGTGTGTGGGGTACTGGGAATGGAACTTAGGACCTTGCACTTGCCAGGCAGGCACTTGTGCCACTGAGCTGTATCCCTGGCCCCTCATCTTGAATATTTCATGCATGGCTTTTTCAGAAGGCTAGTGGGTGGATGATAATACTGATTCAAAAGATTTTGATTCTTATTGACACCCTCTTTTTTTTGTCTGTCTAAAGTGTCAACCCAAGAAAAAGTCTGCACCACTGAAGTATGAAGTTGGAGATCTCATTTGGGCAAAATTCAAGAGACGCCCATGGTGGCCCTGCAGGATTTGCTCTGATCCATTGATTAACACACATTCAAAAATGAAAGGTAATATTTGTAGTTGATTATACATGCTAACACGCAGTATAGAATTATAAACTTGCATTTGCCTTTTAATATAACCTGGTTTTTGTTATCTTGAGCAGTAATCCATATTTATTCCTTTGAATGGTTACGATTTTATCCTAAAAATTTATTTTATTCCATGATTTAAGAATTTTCTGTGAGGCATGGTGACGCATCTCTGTAGTCCCAGCACTAGGCAAGCTGAGGCAGGAAGTTGGCAATGAGTTCAAGGCCAGGGTGGGTTACATAGCGACACCCCACCACAAACAAACAAAACAGAGGTGATGGTGGAGAGTTTTCAGTGATTCTATCTATAAACTCCAGGAAGAGTGTTAGAGTACTATTTTGGACGCAGTGTCTTACTGTGTAGTCCAAGCTAGTCTTGAATTCTCTGTGTAGCCCAGGCTAGAAACTGAGGTGATCCTCCTGCCTCAGTTTCCTGAGTACTGCGATTACAGGCATGCCCCACCATGCTCAACCTTACTTGACTTTTATATTGACTGGAATCACTTCATTGTATTTTTAGATTTCTACTAGTTTTCAGATTTATATTATTTTTGGTAATTCATATGCCCAAACAAGAGAAGTGGGGGAGAGAGAAGGGGAAGTGGATAAAAAAAGAATTCAGATATGTTATGAGCCAGGTGTGATGCTGGACACGTGTAATTGGGAAGCTGAGGTGGGAGGATTACCATGAATTTGAGGACAGCCTGGGCTACCTAATGAGATCTTTAAAAAACCGAAAAGACAAACAAACCGGAAAGCTCTTTAAGACTCTGTCTTACTCCAGAAAGAATGGTTTTGAAGGATTCACAAAACAAGAAGTGCTAATGAAGTTGTGAGGAAAAAAAACCTTTCTGCTTTGTTGATGGGAATGTAAACTAGCATAACCACTGTGAAAATCAGTATGGAGAATCCTCAGAAAACTAGAGATTGCATTTGACCTCTTCTGTCTTCCTGAAAGAGTTACACATCCTAATTACAGAGATATATGCATACCTAGGTTTATAACAGCACAACTTATAAAAGCTAAATCTTAAAAGTAGTTGGTGTAACCATTGGCAGATGAATGGATATGGAAATGCAACATATATACACAATGGAGTACTATTCAGTAATAAAGGGTAAATTAAAAAAATTTTTTTTAATTTAAATTTTTTTGGGGTTGTGCTGTGGGGTTGAGGGGAGGGGGTGGTGGTCAAGGGAGGGGCTGAGGGGGCTGAGGAGTGCGTTCCCTAGGGCCACAGGCACAATACTAGCTGCTGCTGCTGTGGCTCGGGCAGTGGAGGGCCCACAGTGATGTGACGCCTGTCCCATCACCTTCAGACCTTGGGCCGAAGGTCACTGGGTGACCGACCGGGAGCCAGGCCTCTGCTGAGGAGGGACCCGCCACCGTAGAAGTATTTGGTTGTTACCAACATTCAGCTCCTTTCACTGTGTGGAAGAAGAAGACTTTGATTCATGTTCAGAAGTCCTTCAGTGACATGTCACAGTTTATATGGGGAGCATTCAAGCCTTTCACCATTTCTGATTCTGACAGATTTTAAAAACAAATGCACCTTGTAACACAAATCAAAAAACACAAATCAAAACATTTTTGGGTTCCATGTTGCCGAAGTATGGAGCAAAACCTGTAAAGAAGTATGCTGCAGCCTATGCCAAATGGGACAGCTGTTAGTTTATTAGGGATGTCTAAGAGTAATAATGTGAAGTTACATCAAAAACTATGTATCTAATTGTTCACTCTTATTCATTTAACTGGAGAAAAGCAAATAAATACCAACTTAATGCTCAAAGTACTGAAGAGCCTCATAATCCTCAAAATTTACATGATAAATCAATTGATCCTGAAAAATATGCTCCTACTCAAGGAAGGTTTGATAAAGATGGAATAAAAGGAAGTCTGAAAAGTGCTTCTTTGTTCACATCAAAGACAGCAAAGCCATCTACTATGTTTGTGTCATCTATAGAAGAATTAAACCAAAAGTCTTTTTCTGGATCATTTAATTTGGGTAAATTCACCAAAGGCACATTATTGGGGAGAACTTCATTTTTTCAATCAGTGCTCCAGAATTGCAGTTAAGTGGATTTTATGGCAACCGATCCACTAGCAGCATACAAAGGCCTAGAGCAAACTCCTGTGCCACCAGAAGCAGTTCTGGAGAAAGCTTAGTACAGTCCCCAGACAATATTAAATCTGTGACTTGTGAGAAAATGGTAAGGTTGGAGTTTTTCACATTCCATTGAGAATTTATTCCTTCCCCCTTCAGAAGCTGGCTTTACCAAACAGCCCACATGTAACTTCCTCTTTGGGTTACAGGATGGTTCATCCCTCTCTTCTGAAAGCTAGTCAACCTCCTCCATTTACTGGAACTCTCATAGTTGGTGGTAATAAAAATTCACCTGCTGACTTGTGTGTAGAGAAAGAGACTGCAGATTTGACTAAGTGCCGCACTACTGAGAAGGACCAAAGAACTAATTGAAAATGAAAGTTACAGAACAGAGATTGTCCAGACTATGGAACTTGATGCTAAAATTAGGTACTTGAGTGATGATGTAGATGATATTTTCGTTGTCTTGTCATCATCTGATAAGAATGATTTAAGTAAAGACTTTAGTGATGATTTTGTAGATACAGAAGATTCCAACAGAACTAGAATAACTCCAGAGGAAATTTCTCTCGAAGAAAAGCATGAAAGTGTGCCTTCAAAGGGTATCTTTGATTCTCCTAAGGAAAATGAAAAGAACTTAAGTAAAACCTATGAATGGCTAGATATAAGTGTATCTGACAGGAGTGAATGTGCAAAACATACCTCTGGAAATAACTTAATTTCACTAGATACAGATTACAGAGCTGGTTTATTTGAACTCTCCATCTGATAACTCTGATGGGACATACACGTGGGATGAAGAGGGCTTGGAACCCATTGGAAACATCCATCCCATTGGGAGCTATAAGTTTTCTGAAATGAACAGCGTAGGTATTCTGAATAGTCTTGAATCATGTGACCTTGAGGATGATGATCTTGTGCTTGATGTGGCTCTACCTGAGGATGCACGTCTTGACAGTTTGGACTGTGACAATAAGAACTGCTTTGACCGACCAGACAGAAATGTGCAGCAGTTTCAGGAAGGATTTTGGAAAAGGCCAGAGGTGGAGCAGACAAGAACGTTACCATCTCAGCCATGCTGACCATTGTCACCACAATGAGAAAAGTGACTTGAGCAGAGGCTCTCCTTATGTAGAAGTACCTTTGGGTCATTTTGAAAGCTTTGGCGGAACCCCCTTTTTCCGGGCGCAGAAGGTGTTTGTCGACATCCCAGAAAATGCAGTGATGCTGGATGAGCTGACCCTCCGGCACATGGTCCAGGACTGCACAGCTGTGAAAACTCAGCTACTTAAACTGAAGTGGCTGCTGCACCGGCATGTTGGAAGTGAGTTACTGCATGACATTCAGCTGTTGTTGCCCTCTAGTCCAGAACCAGAAGAAGCTGATGAGACATATAAGAGTGAAGATTTATTAAAATGAAGTAAAATAGCTTAAAGGTGAAATAAAGAAAAAAGATGAAAAAATTCAACTGTTAGAACATCAACTTGCAACCCAGTGTAACTGCCACCAAAAAATCAAAAAAGAAAAAATGCACATATGCTGATAAATATACCCAAATACCCTGGAGAAGACTCCTTACCTTGAGATCCCAAGAGTGTTTGGCTACTGATAAATATCCTCATGGATCACAGCATTTCGATGAGAACAGTTAACCCTGCTGCCCACTTAGTAACCACACCTCCATATGTCCTTGGAAAAGGTCCTCATTTTTTCCATGTGCACTTGCTCTGTGACCTGCCTCCTCATTGGATCAACATTACCTAAGTGGCTATATTTGTAATCCTATTGGTGGATCATAGTTGTGTCTCATGTTGTACCCACCTTGTGATTTTATATCTACCTCTTGATTTTGTACCCACTTCATGATTCTGCTCTATAAAACTTCATTTGAGAATTGGGCTCATTGGCAACCAATTTTCAGGTCCCCTCCTCTCTCAGGAGCTGTCTCTCTCAATAAATATTTCCTGCTCTTAAAAGATAAATAAATACATTTTTATGAAAATGTATGCACCTTGAGATTATAATGGTAAGTGAAATAAATCAGACACCAAAGGTTAAATAATGTGGTTTCGCTTATGTGAGAAGCCTAAAGTCTAAGTAATTTTTTTCTTCTTTTAATATTTATTTATTTATTTTTTGGTACAGGGAATTGAACTCATGACCTCATGCTTGCCAGGCACGTGCTGTGCTGCTGAGCTATATCCCTTGCTCAATTTTTTATTTTTTAAAAATTTTACATAAGTTTATTAGTAGATTTTATGTGGTGTAAACAATTTAGAAGGAAAATAAAAGATGATAGGAAAAAGAGAGAGAGACTTTCTGTAGATGAGAAGAGGATCTAGTGAAAAGGGGAGATGGGAAAGGGACCTGAGGATAAGTTGAAATGGAAGGTAGGGGAAGAGGAAAGGGAGGTAATAAAACAGACCAAGATGCAGTTTGTATATGTACCAACTCCCAGGGTAAGTGTTTTCTTTATGTACTGTAAATATGTACTAATAAAAATGGGAAGAAGATGGGCCAGGGATCTAGCTCAGTGGCCTAAGCACCTGCCTGGCAAGTGCGAGGTCATGAGTTCAGTCCCCAGTGTTGCAAAAAAAAAAAAAAAAATGGGAAGAAGAAAGGGATCTGACAATATCCTTTGTGGTCTGTGTGGATGTTTAACTTTTATTCATAGAAACTTTTAAATTCTCTAACCTCTCTATCCCTGTAAAACTCCTTATCATTATAATGTTTTATACATACACTAGTTGGATCCATAGCATTTGTTAAATACTGTGCACATCATATAAGTTGTATGCTGTGGTAGGTGCTAGGATCAAATAAGGGCAAAACATTAATACCTCTTGCCTCCATGAGAAATTAGAGTCCAGTAAAAGAGACAAGGCATCAGCTAATAAGTCAAATAAATAAATACTTAAGTGAGAATTCTGTCCAGAAGAAATTTTGTCTGAGACAGGGTTTCACTATGCAGTTCAGGCTGTACTCACTTTGTAGCCCAGGCTGGCCTCGAACTTGCAGTGATCCTCTGGCCTCAGCCTCTCGCGTGCTGGGATTACAGGCATGTGCCACCATGCCTGGCCAAAAAAAAATGTGAATGTGCAATCAGAGATAGACCAGGGGTGAGAAGGACAGAGCTGCTGAGGAACAGTGGACCTTCACCCAGAACAGATCTACCTCAGGTGGTCAGAGGCAGGAGAGCCCCAGCAAAATGCTGCTGGGAGCATCTGCACCACTGTCGGCAGCCTGGTACTGCCTGGAGCCATGCATGGAGTACCAGATTTGGCTGTTGCTGGTGGAACATGACACCCTGGACGTGGTGGCACTGCTGCTGCCAGCACATGGGGTGGGTTCTGGTGCTTTTCATCACCTTTTTGGTGGCCTGGTCCTACTGTGCCTGTGTGTTGTAGCTGTGCATGTGTCTCATTTTGTAGCCCAGTCTGTTCTTGAACTTGCAGTTATCCTCCTGTCTCAGCTTCTCGAGTGCTAGGATTACAGGAGTGTGCCACCAAGCTTGTTTATAATTAGATTCTTGCCAGGGATGAAACCTGTTGGATGGAATGCCAAAACTGCAATTCAGTGTTGGGAATTGTTTGTAACTGGCAGTATGCTACAAGATGTTGTGAAATACACTAATAATACAAGTAAAGCATTCTGTATGTACCAATAGTAACACTCAAAAATATTCATCATGACTCCTCACTATCTAGACGAAAAGCCTTCATAGCAGGACTTTATTATTCTTATTGTCAGAATCTAAAGGATTTATGGAGATGTGACAGAGGTGGTTTTGAGATTTGTGGAATAATAATGACATTTGAGATTTGGTTTCCTTCAAAATTGCCTACGTTTTGATAACAAAAAGACCCGTCAAGAAAGAAAAGAAATGAATATCCGAGCTTTAGGTTGCTGTTCACTCATTTGTTGAAAGCTTTGTTTCAAACTGTCAAGCATTTTATACTGTGTGAATACATTAGTGGTTGTTGCAACTTTTGGCAATATATACCAAATAAACCTTCCAAATAGGGTATAAAAATATACGTTTTGGTAAATGTGAAGACTTTTACACCTTGAATTTAGAAATTTATCCTGAAACCAGCCACCAACTCTTTATTCATGCAGAAATTAACCGTATAATGTTATGAACAGACTTGTTTTATCTATAGGGGCTGGGGATATAGCTCAGTGGTGCAGCGCCTGCCTGGCAAGTGCAAGGTCTGGAGTTTAATTCCTGGTACCCACAAAAAAACCCCAAAAAAACCCCCTAATATGTCACACTCAACAATTGGTTCACTAACTACCCATTGATGTTACATTTGCTGAAAGAATATAATTGACCAATACAGGAACTATTAACAAGAACAAAGTGGGAGATACCCTTCAAAAATGTTGCACATTCACAATAGAGAAATGTATAGTACAATCCTTGAATTTCAGAAAGATATAGCATGGAAAAAAACAGGGAATGACATAACTTTGACCTCCTGTAGCGAAGAAAAACAGAGTACAGATACTGTCAACATTATTCCATGATGATACAATTGACAGTGAATCCTCAACAGATGAAGCAGAAATGGTCACATTTTACAACAGAAGGAAAGGCAGAGTAAAGATGAGGTACGTAGCACCTACGATGTCACTTGGAACACAAAGCATTGGCCAATAATTGTGTTTTACTCAATCCAAACCTGCCAGGCATAGTTTCATAGTTTACAAAGAAAATAAGCACAGAATGTCACAGAAAATTTTCCTAGAGAATTGGGACTGGAATTGATAAATGATCAGTTATGACAGAGGAAGAATAATATATATCTGCCCAAAGAAATCCACGAAGAATTGTGGAGCAGACTGGTAAACAGACAAGTGAAACATCACAAGAACCTCCGAAGAAAACAGGAAGACCAGCAAGATGGCAAGTATGTCCTACAAAGAAGACAGGAAAACAAAAGATGTGTGCTATCAGTGTGGTACTTGTGTGAGAAATACGCTGTCCTCAGGTGTGAGAACTGCCTTAGACATGATAATTGAAGCAAAGATTATTTCTGTGGTAGTTTCATTTGTATTTTCATTGTAGTTCATATAGGAATTATTTTTTGCCTTTTTGAGACAGTCTTGCTATGCAGTTCAGGTTGGCTGTGAGCTCACTTTGTAGCCCAGACTGGTCTCAAACTTGCAACAATCCTCCTGCCTCAGCCTCCTGTGAGAAATTTATTTCTGTTGTTACTTTTTAGATCGTGTAAGTAGGCAAATAGTTTGATGTTGAAAATGTTGATGTTGGTGGCAGATGTGGTGGCACACGCCTATAAGCCTAGCACTCAGGAGGCTGAGCAGGAGGATCGCCTCAAGTTCAGGGCCAGCCTGAACTACATAGTGGAACCCTGTCTCAAAAGAAACAAAACAAAACAAAACAAAAAAATAAAAAAAGAAAAGAAAATGTTGATGTTCATTCTAAACACTCAGTACATATTTAAAAATTTTATTTCATTGATACTTTAAGTACACAGTGCTTAATAAAACTCATAAAATTAAATAATTCATCAATAGAAATACTCCTAAAGAGAAAAAAAACATAGATCGGGGTACCTAACCTGGAATTTCTTTTTTTTTTCCCCCCCTACTGAGGATCGAACTCACAACCCAGGCAGGCACTTGTGCCACTGAACTATATCCCCAGTTTCTGGAATTTTGATACAGAAGTGTTTTATTGGCAGTTTTACGAATGAAGTTGCTGTGTGCGTATGTGTGTGTTTTGAGAAAGGGTCTTGTTTTGTGGTCCAGGATGGCCTTAATAAACTTCCTGTGTAACCCATAGTGGCCTTGAATGCACAATCCTCCTTCTGTACAATCTCCTGAATGCTGGGGTTATAGGCATCTGCCAATTACATCTGGCTTTGTGTTTATCTTTGCACATAGTTCTGGTGATTGTACCTAGAACCTTGTATGGTAGGCAGGCACAGTAATTGTTGATCTGAGACTTTAAAGCATGCATGAGACTAATTAGGGCAAATAAAGAGAAGATGGCTCCTGTAAGACAATTTGTGGTCTGGTCTTTTTTTTTTTTTTTGCGGCACTGGGGATTGAACTCACGACCTTGCGTTTACCAGGCAGGCGCTTAGGCCGCTGAGCTAGATCCCCGGCCCGCGGTCTGATCTTACGAAATCTGCAGTCCAGATTTAGAAAGGGTAGCACAGTATGAAGTAGATACGGACCAAATCATGCGTTGCCTGTAAGTTCTTTCTGTTTCCTCTCCCTGTCTCATTCCTGCCCCCTCTGTCTCCAGTATTAGGAATTGAACCCAAGGCCTTTGAACTAAGCTTTCCGAGCCCTCACCCCCTTTTGTGTTTTGCTTTTTTTGAGACAGGGTCTCTTGTGCATTTTAGGCTGACCTTGAACATTGATCTTCCTTTGCTTCCTGAGTGCTGGAATTACGGACATGCAGCACCACACCCGGCTTGATCTTTATTTTATTTTAAAAGTTCACTCTGGTCGCAATGTGGAAAATGGATTGCAGAGGGCACACATAAGAGGGAGATAATTGCCAGGTAGATGGCCCATGCCTGTAACCTCAGCACTCAGGAGGCAGGATGATTGTAGCAAATTCGAGGTCACCCTGGGTTATGTAGTGAGACCTTGTCTCAAAAAACAAGACACACACACACACACAAATTTAAAACATCGTAGTGATTTTGGTGAGGTGAATAGCAAGTTGTGAATAGCAAAGAACTATTTTGGAGGTAAAATCTCACCCAGTAATATATTGGATATTAGGGAATAAAGGAAAACAAAGTTCCAAGGTTTCTAGCTCTCAATTTTCTGTATTTCAGAAAATCTACTAAATTTTCACCTGTATCACTGGATGGTTATATAGTGTTACCATTTATTGAGAGAACACTGTTACATCTGTAAGTTGAATGCTACTAGCTTCTTCCTGTTGTTGGGAGCCATGGCAAAGCTTTGATGAGGTTACCCAGGGACGAAGTATACAGTGAGAAAACAAGGTGGCCACCAGCATTTGAAATTGACCTACAGAATATGGAGGAGATCTAGCATGGAAAAGATATGAAAGACTTGAGAGAAAAGTGGAAATCCAGAAAGTACCTAGAGAATAAACCAAATCCAGTTTGGGTTAGTATTGTTTAGAGGTCAGATAAAATGTCCATTAATTATAAGGAGATAATAACCATTAGTACCCTTTTTGGTGGTTTGATTATGACAGATGTTAGATTGGACTGCTTTGAGGAGGCGGAGACAGAGGCAGAGGGAGGTTGCAACAATTAGAGAAGTATGGAGTATAGAAAAAGTTTTAAAGATGGAATTAATGCTGGACATGGTAGTGTGTGTCTATAATCCTAGCACCAGTGAGGCTGAGGCAGGAGGATCATCATGAGTTCAAGGCTAATCTGGGCTACATAGTGAGACCCCGCCTTCAAAAGCAAACAAATAAACAAAAACAAAAAAGCATGCAATTAATGTGGATGAGAAGCACTAACTATCTGACAGTAGGTTGAGACTGAAGACAGATAAGTGATGAGATCATTACATAAGAATCCTAAGAAGGAAAGAAGTGGAAAGCATTCATACCAAAGTGAGGATTTGACCTTAATGGGAAGAAGAGTACCTTTCTAGTATGAGTGCTTGGAGTGGGAAAGGTTGTTGGTGATTATAGGTCTGGTGTGGCAGATCTGTTGCCTTAGCCTCCCAGGAGCTAGGATTACAGGCACAAGCCACCACTCCCAACTTTTGACCTATTTATTTTAAATCAAGAATATGGTCTCACCAGAGAGCAAGTGCCATACATAGTCGGAAGGAAGATACCATGTTTTGTGGGGCTGTAAAACATTGTCCCTTCCACACACACATTAGGATTGAACCCAGGGCTTTTTTTTTTTTTTGCGGCACTAGGGACTGAACTCATGACCTCGCATTTGCCAGGCAGGTGCTTAGGCCACTGAGCTAGATCCCCAGCCCTTGTCTTTTTGTAACATGGTCTCACTATGCCATTCAGGCTGACCTTGAGCTGACTTTGTAGCCCAGACTGGTCTTGAACTCGAAACGACCCGCCTGTCTCAGCCTCTCGAGTGCTGGGATTGCAGGCGTGAGCCACCACGCCTGGCCTGAACCCAGGGCTTTTCACACTAAGGTGCATCCCCAGCCCTTTTAAAATTTTTTTGAGAAAGGGTCTTGCTAAACTGCCCAGGCTGGACTCAAGCTTGTGATCTGCCTGCCTTAGCCACTCTTGAGTACTGGGATTCCAGGTTTGTACCACCACTCAATGGCTCTGGTTTGGTTTGGTTTGGTTTGGTTTGGTTTGGTTTGGTTTGGTTTGGTTTGTTGAGACAGGGTCGCCCTATGCAGTTCAGGCTAAGCTTGAGCTTTATAGCCTAGGCTGGTCTTGAACTCGAGATGATTCTCATGCTTCAGCATCCTGAGTGCTGGGATTACAGGTGTGTGCCACCATGCCAGGCCTTGTTTTTGTTTTTGAGTTAGGGTTCACTATGTAGTTCAGGCTGGCCTTGAACTATGTAGTCCAAGTTAGCCTCAAATTTGAGGTGATCCTGCCATATTCTCCCAAGTGCTAGGATTACAGGCATGTGCCACCATTTTTGTTGTTGTTGTTGTTGTTGTTTTTGTTTTTTTGGAGACAGCCTGCTATGTATCCCAGGCTGGCCATCAGCTCACAGTGATCATCTTATCTGAGCCTTCTAAGTGCTGGGATTACAGGCGTGTCCCACCACATTGATTGGAACCACCAGTTATGCCATCGCTACTGCCTGGTGGTCCATGAGAATTGTTGGACGATTACTGTAAAAGTAACCCCTCTTCCACATTGAAAGTATCACCAGTATTTGACTCATTCATAGCTGTGTAATTTTTCTGAGACCTCCAAGAAAGTACAATAGTAAAAGAACACCAGTATACACTGAGATTCAACTGTTATAATTTACTTTGTACCAATAATTGATATGTATAAAAAAGTGTACTGTTATTATTACTGTGGTTATTATGATTATGATTGTGTTAAAATTGTCATATTAAAAAAAAAACACCT
>RJWT010012341.1:0-16722 GCA_004365215.1 Cuniculus paca
TTGAAAACACATAGTTTGAAATTCCAATAAATTGTTTAATAAGAAAGCCAGTTTTGTAAGTTTGACGTTTCTTTAAATGCACTTTTGTATTCAGTGATGTTAAATCTAGGCATTTCAATCATATTCTCTGTACCACAAATAAATATATACATTCATAGTGGAAGAAAATTTTGAAAATCAGGAATATAGTAGACTACCTAGGAAACCAAATATAAATTGTAATAATTTTCCCAAACTCAAAATTCCAAAGTTTCAAACTATGAGTTTCATGTGTGTACACATATGTATAGATATATACTTATATATATATACATTTAGCTAGATGTAAACATATATATACATATATATGTAGTTTTATACACAAACACAACACACACAGACACACATACACATGCACTCACACTCTCCCTTCTATGTCAGTGCAGTTTCTTTTCTGCAGCTGCTTCTCTTCTTCCCAACCTAGAGCAGTCACAGTGAGATGGGGGCACATGATTCTTTTGGATTTATGAGCTGACTTGAATTTAAAAAATAACTGTTTTAAAGTCAAAAGGTGAAACTAGAAGATACATAAACGCATGTCTGTATGAACACACATATCCGTGCTCATACTTCTATCTTATTTGTGAATCTTTCCCTGGTGACCTAAATGCACAGTCACAGGTAGGATCTTCCTGGATGGAACCTAGTCTGCCAACTCATAACACAACGGTATTTATCAGGTATTTGCTCTGTAACATTATGGCCCCATACAATGTTTGTGGCAGAAGGTACAGTCCATGGCAGGAAAAATTACCCTTCCAAATCTGTCCCTCCTTTGTCTTCTTGGGAGATCCATGTCTAGTTGTATATTCAACTTAAAGTAACTAATGACTTTCAGGAAACATATCAGGCTAGAATCGTCCTGGCCACCCTTTGTTTAGAGCAGAATAGACAAGAAACAGACGAAGTCCAGAGAACAAAGAGCACAGATTATATAATGAGATGGGTGAGCCATCAGCCTTTGGCATTCAACACATCAAATGGAAATTGGCTATGCCATTGTGAGCTATGAGCTTTTGCTACTGTCTGTTTCTGAGCCTCACTGACCTCATCTGTAAGAAAGTGGATAGTGACAAGGCCTATTTCACTGGGTTATTATAGGATTAAATGACATAAGGCATGTAAAGCACTTGGAGTTTTGGGCACATTAAATAAATCCTTAATATACATTATTTATAGCTTAATATTTAAGCCATAATTCTAGAAGGTTGATCAGAACTATATACAAAAATAAATTAGTCTAGGATTTTAGGGATCTAAATTCAAACTCTTTATTCCAAATTTGATTCTCTAATATATTATACTGTTCATTACAGTGATCTGTGCTTGCTACACAGGCAACAAATATTTTCTGAACGCATGTGTAAACAAATAAATGAATGATTAATTTAAATTCTCTTGTACTTGGTTCCCCTTGTATACAATGGAAAGAGAATGATCTGACTTTTATTCCGTCACTTGTGATGCTGGTATGTTAAAGGAGAAATGTCAAATTATTTGAGATCATATATGTGTTTTGTGTCCTAGTGAAGTAGCTTATGTGTATATCATAGTAAGTCCTGTAGCCATGGCAAGTGCTTAGACTTATTGTGTTCTTGAAAACAGGGAGTGAGACCCTGCGTGGATCTAGCATGTAAATTTTCCAAAATCTACATGCCATCTTTAGTGAGTGGTTATTCAACCCAAAGAAACAAAATGCATGATGGGCAGTTAAAGATGATGAAAACATTGGCCCATTATAAAAACTTCCTCCCCTTACTGTTTTCATGTCTGCGAGTACCTTGTGGTTTATTATTGATCACTGAAAACGTTTGCAACACAGCCATGAAAACTAAAAAGTTTCCCAAAGAGCTTCACAACCAATTTAGCTTTTGCAAGTTTTGACAACGTCAAAAAATAATTTTTCCAAGGCATAGCAATTGAAGTAGAAGACAGAATGATATTGATGGACCTGGATCATCACTATCAGAAAGCCAGGGGAGTGTTACATATTTTTCTCTCTCTTACCTTTCATATTGATACAAATGGGTAATTATAATTGAATGAACCCTATATACATTTAAATTGGTAATTAATTATTATTGTTCTATTTTGTCTCATCTCTTCTGCATATGGTACAGGAAGAATGCTTCACAAACTTAAGCCAAACCTTCAGAGTTTCTCAGCCTAAACACTATTGACATTTAGTGATGGATAATTCTGTGTTGTAACAGACTTTACTGTGAATTGTAGGATTTTTAGCGGCATCTCTAGTTTCTATCCATTAGATGTCAACAGCACCCCTCAATCATGACAATCAGAAATGTCTCCACACATTGGTAAAAGACCCCCGGGCCATAGAATCACTTCTCGTTGAGATTCGCTAAGTTAAATGCACAGGAGCCACACAAATCGAAGAGACTTTCCTTAAAACTGTCTCTGTCTTTCATATAAAAAGATAAACTATGGACCACAGGCTGTAACTGAGAAAAACTGCTGTTGATCAATGTGAATTTTATGTTTGTTTTAGCTTTCAAGAAGTGAATTCTAAGAGACTAGGGGTTACAGCTTACTGGAAGAGTGCTTAACTAGCAATGAGGTCTCGAGTCCTAAACTTATTCTTTTTTTTTTCTTTCTTATTCTTCTCTTTTTGGCAAGATATTACTCTTGATCATATAAATGAAAAAGAAAGGAGGTTGAATTTTCCCCCAGAAATCTGTAATGTCATATCAAAAGAACATCTTTACTTAACACTCTCAAGGAGCGTTAACCATACTAAGACATGCAAGCATCCTTCAAAACTAAAGAGCTATTAAACTTTGTAACCAGAGAGCTTTTTCCTTGACACTAAGCACTCATATGGACACTGGCCACTGACCCAACCCTAACCTGAAAATTACACATAGGCTTCATGTACATACGCGCACACACGCATTAACAATTTTGGAACAACTCCTCACTACTTCTTTGTGGTGCACCAATTTTGTTTTCATTGTGATAGATGGAACTCACATCAAGGAGGATCTGAAGTTATATTGGTTTTTATTGTGTAAATGTAAATAAATTAGCTAAAGGTCAATTTTAAGAATGAATTGGCTAGATAGAGCATGTCACTGGAGAAAGGAGACTTACTAAATCTCTTGTAAGTGCTTTTCAAGGTTGATTAACAGGAAAATCACCTTCACCTTCCTCCAAGACAACCCTCTTGATAATTGCTGTGGCAGTCCACATTTTTCTTTATCTTTTTTAGAAGTAATTCCCCTCAATAAAGCAATGATGGGGGTCTAGATCTTAAAATTAATTACCCAATTAACAACACAATTTGTTCACAAACAAGAGGAACATTCTTCAAAGGCAGGAAGTTGGGGTAGTAAGAGATCGCATTTTGGAAGAAGAGGAGAGAAGGTAATAAACCAAATCAAATTTGTTGACCATTTATATTGACCAAATAATCTTAAATTAGATGCACATCTATTTTACTAACTATTCCTTAATTTGCTTTGGCATTAATCTTTAATTAAATATTCACTAATGATAATAACAAGCCATTCATTGTCTGTTTAAACCATCCAGTCTCTATTTCTTGTAATGTGGGAATCTGGCATCTATCCCGTTATTTTGTTATATGGATAGGACCAACTGAGTTATCATTACTGCTTTCTAGGGTTTTGTTTTTATATAAATAATCATAGCATAGCCATCTCCTCTGGCCAGCATGACTGGAAAATTATAGGTCTTTAATTTCATTTTCTTTTGTGTCATTCATATGGAACAGTACCATTTGGAATTCGTTCCTTCTTTCCTTTGCATTTATTCTCATATATGAATTTTTGCTTCAAATTTGTAGGTGGAATTTAAGAAATTCATTATCTGACATTCTCACAGTTCTACCTTGAAGTGGAAAAAATAACTATTTCAATGGTTCATGTCATAATAATGTTAATGTTATTGACAAAATAAATCTGAATTCACTGATCAATCCATATTCACATAAATAAAAATTATGGATTACTCTCAAGTGTCTCAGAGTAAGGAAATGAACAGCTTTCTTTGGGAAAGGCCATTATTTTTATTCTTTGTTAGATATCATTAAGATATATCTCATTTAGAGATGAATTGCCACCTACCTGGCCATAAAACTATAATGATGGAGTAGGAGTGGGGCACAAACAGACACGCTATGGGGTGGGGACTGTGGCTGAGAAGCAGATGAATGGCAAAGGGATCATGATAAAATCTAACAATACCCTAGTTCTATCAATGTTCTATTTTGCGCCTTTTCTCTTAAGATAATGAATAATGCATGTATTGACTTATATGCAGAGAGGAGAAAGCAAGAGGAGGTAAGGAAGCACCAAAACAAAGTGAGAGAAATATTTACCTCTCCGTAGTCTCCAAACAATAGTTTCCCAAAGAAAGGTCTACAGACCATTTCCATTAAACTCATTAAGAATGGAATTTCAAAATGAAGATTCCTTGGCCCTGATTCCAGGTTCTAGCTCAAACTTTGGAAGTGAAGTGAGGGAATGATCATTTTAAAAAGTGCTAGATGAAAATAAATAAATAAATAAATATAAAAATTGAAAAAGTGCTAGATGATTTCATGCATATTGAATGCTGTGAATCGCTGCTAAAACGTTTGCAATGAGCACAATGGGGAAAGAATCTTCATTCCAACATATATGGCAAGATAAAGAAAACAAACATTTCAAACAAATAAGCTGTGGTTGTATCACAAGATTGTGATTATTAACGTTTAAGACTTCCCTTTCAGCAGGGGTGGAAAGCAATAACCATTTCATCTAAGAACAGAAGGATGAAAGGAATATACATCAAACCCATTCCAGCAGGTTTCATTTGGTCTAATTTCTCTGCAGATATTAATCATCATACAGGCCTGTACAAATGACATCTAACTCCATTGTAACTCAAAATATAGAACGCTCGTTTTGAGCCATTCTCTAGTGTGTTATTTTGACAATATAAAAGAATATAAGTAAATTGAAACAGTGGGCCATCAAGATTGCAAGACATCAACTATACCAAGATATTAAAGAGAAATGGCCCATACTAAACTTATAACCTAGCATGCAAATTGGCAGAAACATTTATCTGCCTCAGAGTTACCACGGGGAAAAATAACTCACTTTATTTTTCCTTAGAAAATTCCTATGTCAAGTAAAGGTGACAAAAATTCTTTCCAAAAAGTTCAGAGAAAATTCTTATTAATTCTAATAAAGATCATCTAGAAAGCCAAGGTTTTAATTCCATAGCAATGTATCTAGTGGCAGAAAATAGCAGCACTCGAATGCTCTGTGTTAATCCTTTATAGTAGATACAAAATTGAAAGATCAAAACTGTAGAAAAAGAATGCTTGAGAATCAAAGTTTGACTCCCACCATGGCAACTAGTGTCAAGCAATTTTGCAAAATAATTTTTCTTTTCCTCACTGGAGCACGTTTGCTTAGCACTGACAAAAGATAATGGGGGCAAAGGGGATATAAAGCCCAGGGAAATAAAGATAATCCAGAAGCACAAGTAGTGCTAACAAGAGAATCTAGAATGAAGAATACATCTGTGCCTGTGAATAAAGGTGCCTCTGGAAATCAAAGGAGGCCAACTGGAAAATTCTACGTGTCAGCCCTTTTTAATCAGTGTGTCCCCCCCCCAAAGTGAATCAGTTGGAATAGACAGAACTATGAAGGAAGAAAGAGCAAAAGAAACCTAATGGCAGCATTGTTCCTCCCTTTTATTTTAAATTGTCACTTAGGCATTTCTAGTAAGGTATCTGTGCCTATAATTTAAAGGGAAATATCACTGAATGCTACTTTGGAAGCCACTTTGCTTCTTGGCTTTTTTGTGACTATATCTCATTTGTTAGCATAGGAAGAAATGATCTGATATTTTTATTTTCCTGTCTGGCTATTTTTCTGCTGAATATAGATCACTTTTTTTATAGTAGATAGGACTTCATCAATACGTATCAATATGTATGTGACTCAGGGGACCAATATGTCTTTAGGGAAAGGCCTTCCCATGCTCACTAGATTTAGCACTGTGGAATTTCATGGGAGACAACCTAAATGATGTTCTTACAATAAGAATCCCCATTCATTTTGATACTACTAGTTTCTTCATATCAACAGTTCATTGCCCTTGTCATAACCAATGTTCAAGAACATGTATAGTTTTGTCCAGAATTGAACTAAAAGTTCTAAAAGTTGTTTTACATTCAGTGAAACAAGGCTGAGTACTTGGGCTAGGAGAGCATTTAATCTCAGAATCACATAGCCAGAACTCATTTCCACTGTTGCAGGCAACCTAGACCACAGCAGATAACTCAGAGTGTCCTCAGAGACCTTCACTAACCCAGTTGATATTCATCTCTATGTCAACACCCATACAAATGAATGCCATGTTGTTCTTTTAACTATTAGAATTTTTACAGAGGGGAGGATGCCAGTCTAGAGTCAGCTAAGAATAAAAGTGTTCTGTTGTTGTTTTAATAGATTTCCTGCTACTACTTTTGTTCACTGGGTGTATGAAGAACACCTGCACAGAAAAGAAAAATAAAATCATAACAGCCCAGGAGCTGGAGGATCAGTGCAATGAGCACCTTTTTGGCAGTATTTAATTTCCTGCTTGATATACACAGCAGAAAATGTGGGTTGACTGCCAACTCAGTTCTTCAATTTTTACCTGTGTGTGTCTCTATTTTGATGCTATCATACTTAGTTGTGAAATTTAAGGAAGTTGGGGCTTTGGCCAATTTACTTAAACTCCAAATTCTTTCAAAGCCCTTCTAATAAGACTACAAAAATTAATCAATTTAAGTTTTAAATTCAACTTCTTCACAATTCATTGAGCTCTGTGATTCTTTGCAGTATTTTGTTACTAAGGTGATGGTATTTTGACGTATAATAAGACACATTGAAAATAATGAAGACAGATACATAGGTTTTGCAAGCAAGGCTATGTTGCGTTAAAATCAAATATCTGCTAATGTATTGATACATATAAGAACCCTTAAATCCATAAATTATGAATTCTCTTGACCACTCCTAAAATAAATTTCTTTTTTAACAATAAATAAATAAATTTCTTTTTTAACTAAGTGAAATTTTAAACTCCATTTGAATCATTAGGTCAAGAAACATTGCCTGAGTCTATTGCCCAGGGGTGAAGGTAAGAATTACAAAAATTTAGAAAGATATTCATATACTGATGAGCACTAATAACAGAAATCATTACAAAACTTTTACATAGTAAATGTGCATCAGTAAAAGATTTCAAAAAGAAGAAAAGTGATCATTAGGTCTTCCTCCTACAGCCATTATCCAAATGCCTTTTTTACCTGTGATGTACACACACGCACACACACACACACACACACAACAAAAAACTGTGAGTACTTGGCACATAATTAATAATTGACAAATTATTTGTTCAGTGTTTACTGAAATGCATAAGGAATGCTAAAACTTAAAACTGATATTTTAACCTTCATTTAGCACAAGTCTATAAAAGAAGTAGCTACTGGTGCATTAATAAAACACAAAGTCACATGGATTGATGGCTATTAACATTTTCATTTTGGCTGTGTCCATACAGTCAAGGATATGATTGAAAAGATAGTTTACGAAGCTGAAACCTTAACTTTGGAGCTCCAGTTACCTAGTTGGATTGTCATGAATGTCATAGAAATGATACAACTAAATCTTAATGTGGACACAGCCAAATACCAGAATGCTGAAGGCAAACCAAAACTAGCTACAAGCAAGTAGTAATGTAGCATCATAATTTAAAATTCTTATGAGAAATTATCAGGAGGTGTATGGAATGCAATTCCTCTAAAATAAACAAAAGCTTTACTTTTATTCAAATATGGTATGTTGTTCTTAGCTTCACAACCACACAGAAATACAGGGGACTTTGTGTGAATTGTGTAGAAAGGCCACACCAGTAAAATGTTGTAAGAATTCTGAAACATTAAGAGGAGGGTGATGATTCAACTCATCCAGTAGTTACTTTTATGAATATGAATGTTTGTTTGTGTAATGCAAAGAATTTCTGACTAGCTCTTCTCATCCTCTCCTAATGCAGAGAAAGAGCAAAGTCATAAAATGGAGCCTGAGGGTATTAATTTTAAAGTAAGGAAGACAATTTGTTGATGATGAGGGTTATTGGATGTTAGAAAGTGTTGCCAAGAGAGGCTGGGAAATCTGCCCACAAGCGAGCGTTTCAAGAAACAGGCAGAGGCTCATCTGTCCGAAGGGCTCCAGAAAGGACTGCTGGCAACCAGAGCACAGCCCTTAGGATGTCCAAGCCCTGGGTCATGTGCACTGTGTGTATATACAGACTTAGTTGTGCTTGTGTTGCACAAATACTCATGCATAAGGAGTCAATATAAACTGGCACGTATAGATTGAAGTGAAAAATCATATAAATCTGCCATCTCCCCCTTACCCCATAAACAAAGGAAAAGAATAATAATAAAAACTAAACCTATGCCATTTGGCCAGCTCTCTTTCTACCACTTATCCTCGTTCAAGGGAAGGAGGTAGAAAATGAGAGAAAAAGCCCAGTTTGGGATAAATGACTCCCCAGATCTGTCAGCTACTCTCAAGTAGCTGGTTATCATTGTGTAGAAGATACTCAGCACATGGGACCAAGTTAACAAACAACAACAAAAAAATTTTTTTCTTGTATTTCCACATCTGGAAAGAAATCTACCCTGTGGATTTACATGTTAAGGTGAACTAGGTAAAAGTAGGCAGTAGTATATATCAATGGACTATTGTGTTCTAACAAATGTGTACCATTAGTTGTTATTTTCCTTTAAAACATGAATTTCTTTTAGGAGGTTTATTTCAAAATGGTATCTTGATTTTGTTTTCATTTTCGTTTCTTCTCCCGCCCCCAGCCCTCCCCTATAGATGATACTTCCGTAAGAGTTCAGATTGCCAAGGGTGTTTTCTCTCAGGAAACCGATCCGGAATTTTGATCTTTAGGAAATCCTGGATGCATTTCTCCAGCTCTTCCTCAATGGAGAGCTTTTCCTTAACAGCTTTTTTTTTGCTGCTCATGTTCGACTCCCTAGAGCCTGAAGTCAGAGTCCGGAGCAGATCACTTTTCCGCCGCATCTCTGACTGCTGGATCAGCTGAACTGGGCCCTTCTTGATGGGACGGTCCAGAGTCTGGATGTTCGTCTGGCGTGTCACAGGCCCACAAATGACTGTTTCCTGGGGGGAGCTGGCCTCAGACTGGCTGTCACAGCTGGAAGTGGAGAGGTCATTGCAAGATGTGCCACTCTCCCCTTCTTTGTCACCCTTGCCGTTCTTGCAGCAGCAGTCACAATGGGAGGATGACCACCTGGAAGGCTCACCTGCAGAGGAAGCATAGAGCCAGGGGATTAATGCCAGCTCGGTTTGCAGTAGCAGTGCAGCAACAAACACAGGCACAAGCATCACATGACTAGGCTTTTAGAAGAAGCAGGATGAACACAGGGTGGGCTACAATAGCAGTACCTAGAAGCTAAGTCCCAGAGAGCAGGAAGACTGTAATGGTGTGATACATAGCATAGAAGAGGTAGTATAATGCTGAAACCCACACCCTAGTCAGAAATACCCAGCTGTGCCATTTATCAACCTTGTTACCTTAGCGGATGCCTTAAAATTTTATAGCCTCAGTTTCATCAGTGAGATGAAGATAATTTTTCTACTTCTACAGTCGTAGGGGAGGTTGAGACAAGTCGAATGAAATGTACTCTGCAGCACACAGTGAGCACTCAGTAAATGCTAGCCAGCTTTACCATGGCTGATGTTAAACCCTAATCCAAAACTTCACATGATAGTAGTCAGGTACAACAGGGAGGAGGCTCTAAGTGTGGAATGACAGGACCAGTGGAGGAAGTATTGCTTGTCGGAGTCCCATCTAAGATCTGTGCTCTCACTGAGCCTCATGATAATTCTATAAACTCAATAGTTCTTCTAATTTCCATACATGGAAACTAAAATCACCAAGAATTTAAAAAACTTGCTGCGACTTACATGACTTGTAAGTAAAAGAGCTGGAATTTAAATACATGTCTCCCGATGTTACAACCAAGGCAGTTAATCGTTTTGTCTTTAATTTGCCTGCTTCTCCTTGAAAACAATGATGAAGCTTTACCTTCTGTCTGGAGTCCTTATTTACCTTTCTGCAGATATATTTGCCTTTTCTTCCACATGGGTATGATTATATTTTGTAAGAGCCTCTATTATTACACACTGTAATTCTCTCTCTCTTTTTAATCTTATGCATCTCAGCTACCAGACCACAAGCTCCCTAAAGAAGACAGAGTAAAGTATTCATTGTCATCCCAGGAAATAGCTGAAAGAACAGCACAGAACTCAAATAAAGAATGTGTCCCAAACCGGGCCTGGTGGCGCACGCCTGTAATCCCAGCACTCGGGAGGCTGAGACAGGAGGATCGTTGTGAGTTCGAGACCAGCCTGAGCTACAAAGTGAGCTCAAGGCCAGCTTGAACTACACAGTGAGACCCTGTCTCAAAAAGACAAGGGCCAGAGATTTAACTCAGTGGTTTAAGCACCTGCCTGGCAAGTGCAAGGTTGTGAGATCGATCCCCGGTGCCACCAAAAAAAAAAAAAAAAAAGAATGTGTCCCAATAACAACTTTTAAGTACTTGGATCCAGCCACACCTGAATCTATTCTTGTCAGTAGGCTTTTAAATTATATGATCCACTAAACTCTCTGTTACTTTTAAGCCACTGAGAATCCTTTTCTCTACATTTTCTTAAGTCTTGACTCATAAACCTGCACTCAGCAATTTGGAGACAGAACAATTTTTCAGATACACAGTTGGTGGCTCCATGAATTAGAAAAATCCACAATCATGCCACAAAAGAGCTTTCTAAACATAAGTCTTTGCTCCCAACTCTCCACCCTCTGAAGAACTAAAGTCTGCTCAAAGTCATGAATTTAACACTATATACTGATCGTATAAGCTGGGCATTCATGTACTCTATTGAGTATATACTGAAACTACAAAAAATTTTAAAAAAGTAATTATCTTTGTGCTACTAATATTAAAGGAAAGAATAATACAGTATCTTTATATGTTTTAAAGGAAACCTAGTTGAATTCCACTATGTCTAACTCTGATAAATAATAGGCCACATTATAACAGGATCAGATTTTATTCCCATTTCTAATATGGTCAAAGTCCAAGAAACTTGGAATGGAAACTATTAGGAAAGTTATGCCCTTTCTTCTTGTATAATACCTGTTTACATGTCTGAATGATTGAAAAAATTAAAGCAACTTATCTTTGATGCATTTTTCCAGAGGGAGTAAAGAAAAAGCTTCTGTGAATCACAGGTCCTGAACTATCATAACTTAATCCCCAGTGTGTAAAGTCACTTTCTAAAATGTGGCTGAGTAATCATTGTATTTATATAGCCATTAAATTAAATGCAACAATCCAATTAGCTGAAAGGAATCTCAACAGCACAAATGTCCTAGTTATCTCAGGCTATTACAGATACAGTAAATATCTTCCACGCAACAGAGAAGCTGCTCAACATGGACCAGCTGGTGACTGAAAATATCAGCAGTGGAGAATGGCTGCTGTCTGCCAGTGTGGATTTTGAGAACATTTCTCACCTTCAGTAGGCAAAACTTGGCCATTCCTGTTCTAAGGTGACTCAATTGAGAAATTTCAGTGAAGCAGGTTTAAGAACAGTAATCACCTTCGAACTAGAGCTAGAATACAGCATTAAAAAAAGAATAGGGGAATCACAGAAAAGAGAAAGAAAAAAAAAACACATGTATGTATTCTGGGACACACTAATCTATTACCTTAAAGCAAGATGACAAAATATTTTGGTCACAAACCCTGCTGAACTAGCAGAAATGCAAGCTCTGTAGGTTTCTTCTCAAGAATTACCTTCCCCATGGAAGTCATTCCATTCAGTGAACTCCAAAGGAAACCTGAGTCTTCTTTAAAAGTCATTTTAATAATGAAAGCATCATTGTGTGAGGGATCTCTGTGTATTCATGTGGTAGACTGCATGCAGCCTCCCACTGTATCCCTTGCCAGGAACCTGGTGATGCTGCACGTATCTCCTCTCTGAACTGCTGGGATGATCACGTATTTGAGTGTCAGCTGGAATTCTACAGCTTCCAGGCAAATAGAAGTATTATTTTCTACTTATTTTAGGCACTATCACTATTAAAGGAAAATCAAACAACTTAATTTTAGCGTAGTCTGTCATATTCCTACATGTTTCAATGTTTTATGAGTACATTTGAATATTTTACCATTTTGGCAAAATAATTGATAAGATTTTCTGAAGTCTGTACATTATTTTGAAAGCAAGAAAGAGAATGATATTAATGCAGTCCAGGCAGAGTACTATTTGAAGAGTCATTGTGAAATCTGCAAAATAATCAAGTTCAGAAGCAAACCAATATGTTTCTTTTTTGAAAGAAGTGCCTGCCTGACTACCCTCTTAACCATAAAAACAAAGAGGTTTTTAAATAGAACATAAAAATGATGTAAGTACCAAGAGACCCTGTGCCCTGGCAGTCCCACTGAGACATGCTCACAGGTCCTGAATATGTGAAAAGACCTACGAAAGGTCAGCTGTATAACCCAGGTTATTCTAGAATTCCTCCAATTATAGGAAACAAAATACTTTTTTGCCTCATAAATACCTTCATGCTTTAAACTGCAACAAACTTTTGTTTCCAATTTGCTGAGGTTTCAATACTGGCTGGAGTAAGTCTCTCCATTTGGGGAGAAAATAGGTTACAATTGATTAGCCACATGTAGGTAGAGAACCATTTCATTCTAAGAAAAGACTGATTTATTGATATTAAAGAAAGCAGGAAATCTATCGCCTTTGGAGGGAATTATTAACTAGTTGCTGATCAAAAAGCCTAATAGCTCCACCTTATTTTTGAATAAGCCATTGAATTTGTTGGATATTATAATATTTTTGTTGCCTGGCACATAATACGGGCTTGATAAATGATTGATGAATGAATGAAAGATCCAAATACATATACTGAATTCTTACAAATTGATAACATAGCAGAACAGATTTCAGGCTCTAGAGTCAGGCCTCATAAGCTGTCAGTTGGACACTTTGGATAAATTGCTTTACTTCTGAGACCATTGTCTCATTTAAAAAATAAGGCAATTAAAAGTTTCTTCTCCACAGGTGTCTTAAAAAATTAAATGAAATGGTAAATATAAAGGCTATTTCATAGTTTATAGAGCACAATAATTATTGTGTTTATTCAAATATATTGGTCCTATTATGAGCACCATTATGCAAACACTATTCCGCATGAAGAAAACAGATCAAGAGCTCACCGGATATTATTATTTTATTACATTTTCCCTAACAAACTATATAACCAATATTTGGCTATGAATGGAGCTACATTAGGAAGTACACCGATGGTACAGCTGGGCACGTCAGAAAAGTCTATTGAGTACTGAGTAATCTCTGCATGCTGTGGGAGTGGGAAGTAACTCTGAGCACGTACAAGGCGTGGCACACAGAGTGTAAGCAGAGCATGTTGTGGGAAGCACCGAGTCTTTACAGTGCAGTGTTTAAAATTTCACAAATGGATGAATCCTGTAGGGTAGAAAACTACCTAAAAATACATAAGTAAACTTAAATGCAGAACATACAGGAATTTGTATTCTAGATTAAATGGGGAGGGCAGGAAACTCAGTTGCCCTAAGACCTTAAAACCCTTTGAATATTTTACAACCTGGAAAAATTGAGGACCAGTCAGGCAAATAGTATACTGGATGTAGCCCCCTTCCACAAAAGACTTCACTGTGGTAGTAGTCCAACTGTTGTGAAGTAAAAGAGGAAAGCCTACAGAACACTTCTACCCTATGAAAAATTCAAACACAGCTGAGTGAAACATGACTTAGCAAACTCACAAAGTGCTTATGCATTTTTAAAAAAGGGAGCTCTTCAGTCTACCCACACTTCAAATTCTCCACCTGCTAATGGCTGTGAGCACAATGCACATCATTTACAGCAACATCTGGGGAAACTGCTTTCCCCTGTCTTTTCTGTCAATGATGTAGGAGCCTGCCAGTCTGGGAACTGGGTGGCTAGATTTAATTTATTGAGGCTGCTGAAAGACTTTCTTGGTATCCCAGCTGAAAAGTCAATAATGGTAAAATTGATGTTTTTATAATTCTGCTAACCTTGGAAAAGATATTGCATAGTGGAGATTGGGAATGGGCAGACTGTGTAAGCTTCTCAGAAAAATGGATCTTCAAGCTTAACAAACATCACCTCTTCTTGTGGTTGACCTTTTGCACTCACGAATATTTGGCCTTGGATATGCCCAGCTCCTCATTTGTAGGTGGTGATTGTGGGCAAGACCAGACAGTAAAACCATCCCTGTATCAATCAGAGCTAGTCAGAAAAATAGACACCCTGCCTGTTATTTTAACAGGGAACATTTAATATAAGAAATCAGCTAAACAGGCATAAGAAGAGTGCAAATGTAAAAAGGTGACACCGAAGAGACAAAAGACGCACACACAGGTTGCTGCTGCTACCCTTAAGTCTGAGAAGACAAAAGAAGATGTAGTTATAGGAGCCTAAAAGCTTAGGAGAGATATCCTAGGGAGTGGACTGAGATATCTGGGGAAAGCATGATATCTTGCTGGAATGGGGAGAGAAAGAGAGAGAGAGAGAGAGAGACAGAAAGAGACAGAGAGAGAAGGGAAGGGGAGGGGAGGAGAGGGAAGAGAAAGGAAAGGAAGGGAAGGAAGGAGTGAATAGTCAAACTAAATCCCCAGATGTGGCATCACAAAGCAAAGTACAGAGGGATAGATTTAAGAGATCACATCTTAATAACTAGCATACCCATACTGCCAGGCATGCAAAGTAAATAAAGACACTGCTTTGACATGCTAGAATGTGCACTGTCATAGAGCACTTAAGAAATGGAAATAAAAGAAAGCTGTCTCCTGGATTCAGTTCTTGCTCTGCTCCCTTTTTATATTGCAAGGTTTGCATTTTCTTTTCCACTTGCCAGAAATACATTGCCTTTTGTTTCTCACCTGCTTGACTCTTTGCCATCCTCACAAAATTGGCTTACATATAACTTCTCCAAGTGGTTTTACCTATCTGTTCTCCACCCCAACATAAACTCATCCCACAATTCTGTCCTTACTACCACAGTATCATGATGTATATTTAGGGATGTTTCTAGATTTTTTACTTAGCATGTATTTTCCACTAGATGGTAGAGTTTGTGCTTCTTTCTTTGTGATTTCTATTACACACACAGGTCAGGCTGCCAGGGCATGTAGTAGCTCATGCTCAGAAAATATCTGCAGGTTAAACAAACGAAAGGGGAAGGCTGGTGGTGTGTACAGAAAGTGTAGTTTAGAGAGTATATTTGTATGTCTGAGAGAGTAAACATTTCATCACTAAAAAAAGACATTAAAATGTTATCAGAATAGAAAATATTTTGGCATATCACTAAACATTTCATTTGATTGTAACCAAACATGTTGACAGAGATAATGGCAAATTCCATAGCCCTATCCAAAAGTTTAAAACATATATATGTGTGTGTATTATGTGTGTGTATAAACTGATCATCACTAGGGCTGGGGATATAGCTCAGCAGCACAACTACCTGCCTGGCAAGTACAAAGTCATGAGTTTGATTTCTGGCATTAAAAAAAAAATCAAACTGATCATCACTAATGACTTATTAATGCAAAACACACTTAAAATATTATACAACTTAAATTAAACACATACAATTTTCTGACTTGGTAACACTCAGCCATACCTTCCTAGCTCAGGTTTTTCACCTTTCAAATTTACTTCCATGTAATAATTTGCATAAAGCAAGAAATCTTGAATTATGACTACTTAGGTTGCTGCCTCGCCCTTTCATGCGTCACTTCATGACACATTTACTCCATTTTCCAAATCCTTTTTTCTTACTTTCTTCCCCATTTATTTTATCATACTAGCATCAACTTTTTTCAGTTGATGGTTATTTCTGTTCAACAAGCCATTATTTTTCCTACATCAAGCTCTGTAGCTCATTCTCACCCCTCTTCTCACCTGGTCCCCTTCATCTGACTCTTTTTCATCGCTCTTCACCAGTTTTGTATAATCTGAAACAAGTGACCTGATACCTACAAATTCTATCCATATATAACCATCTTTTTCTCAATCAATATCAGTGCTGCAAAGAGAAGAAACACGGTCCATACATGAAGAAGAGAATTCCTGGCTCCTGACCATAGCAGTGCATGGGCATGTGACACTGGATAAATTCAAGTTCTCCCTGGGACCCTTCTGCTTTACAATGTAGATCATGTGCACCCTATGATGTGGGAAGCTACCCAGGTGGGAAGACATGAGCACAGTGTCTGCCTTTCACAGTGAGAGAAGATATTCATGCAGCAATGAGCCAAGTGAGACCAGCAAAACTGTGAAATGAGAGAGAGAGAGAGAGAGAGAGAGAGACCTGTGTTTAGCAGTCTCTCAAGCTGGTATATGTACATATATATAATATTTAGGTTTATAATTTTATAAGCCTAAAAATTTTCTTCTTAATTTAGTCAGAATTAATTTTATGTTACAACAAGAGCCCTGAATACTAAATCAAATTCATATAAACATATTTAGTATC
>RJWT010012342.1:0-22520 GCA_004365215.1 Cuniculus paca
CAAAGAGATATCTGCATTCCCATGTTCATTGCAGCATTATGCTCGCTGGTGAGAAAGCGGAAGCAAAATGACTGTCCACCAACTAATGAGAGAATAATAGCATTCCATGTGACCAGGGAGTACTCGTCAGCCATAAAAAGAATGAAATCCTGTCATTTGAAATGATATGGATGAAAACGAAGGTCGTTATGTTAAGTGAAAAAAACCCAGTCACAGAAAGGCAAAACCAAATGGTCACACACATGTGGAATCCACAATGCTGATCCGTAAATGGTGAGAGAAGAAGGGCAGATATGAAGGGCTTGCAGAGCAGAGAGGAGGGAGGGAAGACGCGAGGGTGATCAGTGGGTACTACGGCACAATTAGAGAGGAGTTAAAAAGTTCTGCTGAACCATTATACAGTGAGGTGAGGATAGATAATAATAGGTGTGGTCTATTTTAGAAAGCTAGGAGAAAGGATTTAGCAAGTTTTTCCTACAAAGATGGGACAAATGTTGAGAAGAGAGGCATCTCCAACCTGATTTTAACATTGTACAGTGTGTACATACATTGAAAAATCACGTTACACCATAAATATATACAATCTTTACATATTAATGTGTCAGTTAAAAAATAAATTTCATTAAAGAAAGAAAACTGATGTGACCAATAAAGATTTTTAAGGAAAATTATTATTGGTTAAAAAGGTTTTGTTTTCCATTGTGGACTCCCTTCTCATAGAAAGTAATTTTTTTAAACAGTGGTAAAATATGCAGAACTTAAAATGTATCATCTTAACCATTTTAATTGTGTGATTGAGTAACATTAAGTATATTCACCTTGTTTGCAATCATTGGCACCATTCATCTCCAAAGCTTTTTTCCATTTTCCAAGCCTGAAACTCTTTGTCCACTAGATACCAGCATTCCCTTTCCTCTTTGTCCCGAGCTCCAGCAAAATCCATTCTACTTTTTAGTTCTAACTGTTCTGAGTGGCTCCTATGAATGGACTCATGAGGTCCTTGTCCTTCTATGTCTGCCTTCTTTCCATCACCATCAAGTTGGTACGATTTTCTAATGTTAAAGCATTAAACGAATTTGAAAATCTTTAAAATAAAATTGATATATTTGTCTTAGATCATTTAAGGATTGGAGTAGTACACTATGTATTATATATATAATTTGTATATATGCAAATTATATTCACTACATGTTTAATCAGAGATGTAATCTCACCCACTTTACTTGTTCTTAATCAAGTAAGATTACCATAGATTAATAGTGTATCACCTTAGCTTTTAATTTTCTAAGCACTATTATAGTTTGAGAATGTGACTGTCCATACTAACAGAATTTAATTTATTATAAGTACAAACTTTAATAGAAAAGTCCTGGTAGCCCACAGGGCATCATGCCAATTTTGTCATAAAGGTGCTATTGTTGTTGAATTTCTCTGAGTAGCATTGAACCAGGCTCCTCCTCTATTTGGTCATGTGGTCTTCCAATTTTGTGAGTTTTATTATATTAAACAATGAGTACTTAATAGGAAAAAATATCAAAAAGTATTGAATTTTTAATATTTTCTGAGTATTTATATAAAATCATCAAAATTATCAACATCTACTGTTTTTTGGTGTACAAAGTCAAAAATAACAGTAGAAATGAATTCCTATATGTCTCAGTTACTTTCCTCTCGTTGTTGAGATAGAATACCTGACACCCAAAATTAGGGAAGGAAAGGTTTATTTCTTACAGTTTTGGGGGTTTCAGTCCATACTCAGCTGGCTCCAAGGCAGGATGGCATGGCTGAGGGACAACCATTCATGGTGGCTGCAAACGGCAAGAGAAAACAGGGCAAAAGAGGGGGATGCACACCTCCTTCCGGACCTTACATTGTATGCTGGCTCCACCCCTGGGTGGGTGCAGAACTCACACCACCAGTCCTAGTGCTGGACAACAAACCAATCACAAACGCTAGATTCAGCTGCTTCCATGACTACATGAGGCTTGGGGGGCCACCTAGGCACAAACTATAACACTATATGAACTGCAGTGAAAGCACCAATAGAACTCTACAACAAAAATAATCTTTGCTTCATCTGTCACCAAGATTGTCTTCACACATGACAACTGCATGTTCCATGCCCATGTCTTGCTTACACCAACAGCACAAGTTTTTAACTTTCCTCTCCTATGTGACAGTCAATTATTTTCTCTTCTCTTGCCTTCCTGTTTTTTCAGGTGCTTCCTACTATATTGTACAGTGTGCACATAGCAGGGAAACAAGGTATCAATAAAATAAAATAAAATATCCACTATGTAATGAGTATTTAGATAGACGTCAACATTTTCACATCAGTTATTTACCTGCTTACAAAACCTAAAAGATGACATCAGAAATAAAAACCTAAGTACACTACAATGTAAATACAAATAAAAGTCTACTCCAGAAATAATCTTTGCTTCAACTGTGACACCCAAGGCAGTCTTCATACATGATAATTACATGTTCCATGAACAAGTATCACTTACACAGATAGTGCTTTGTTTTCCTTTCTTTTCTTGTAGGGCATATTGGACATCTTTTTGTTTTTCTGTTGTCACAGTAGATCCTTGTGAGGCTGTGCCAGGCTTTTTGCCTGTCAGATGGCCAGTATGCTTACAATTTTTTTTTACATAATTCTCTGGGCAAAAATATTTTGTTTCTTCTCTGCGGTAAATGATCTTGTATGAATTCTAGTTCCAGTTTTCAAGAAAATTTCTCATAATGTTTTGCACTTGTTTTCTTTGAAATTATCAACTATCTGTGCCACGTATGTTTAGGATTGAGTAAAATGCAACCATTGGTCAGTGCTTTGTTTTGAGTGGTATCATAGGTGCTGCATGACTCATCAATAACATCTTTTCTGCCTTTGGTTTTGTTGCAGAAAGTTTCCATCTCAGGCTTCTATTTTGTTGAGGTTTCCCTATCAGTATTTCCATCATGGTGAAATGTTGACATCAGTATTACCAGTTTGTTTTTCTTTGCCATATATATTTTTCTTTGCCATATATATTTTTCTGAAATCCAAAGATTGTACTAATACATTTCTCTGCTTTGAAATTGCAACATTTTGTTAGAAATTTCTGCCTTATTCCTGAGTACAGTTCCTACACTGATCAACTAATGCTGTTAGCAAATATAACAACAACTGGAAACTGGTCAACCAATTTTCAAATGTCATATTCTGATTAGTTTGTAAAATGGGAGCAACACGTCTGTTCACAACATCATTTGGTTTATTACTATATGAATAAGGACCTGGCAACTGAGTTCCAGGATAAATTTCTAAATTGAAAGCATAACAAGTCTTTGCATGTAAAAAGGCATACATTTTTATGACATATTTTGAAGGTATTTGGGGAATATACTGCCTGAAGCTACAGTGACCATGAAATGCTGCAAGATGTTCATCAATAGTCGTATATTCAAATGATGTGTAAATTGCTTGATATTTAGACATAAAGCTCTCAAACAATGAGTGAATAGCAGCCAGATCATCAGTTCTTTCTCTCTCTTGGTGGGTGGTTTTGTCATCAAACCTCAGACAATTTTCAATGAAATCAAATCTCCCCAGTGTCATTGCTATTTATAAACCTCAAGCCCATGCCCACTGCTTTTCCATAAGTCTTTTACATTACCATGATTACTATGAGAGAGCCCTGCTAAGTACAGCATACCTATGAATGCTTTCTGTTCTGCTAGTGAGGTGTCACAATAAATACGTTTTTGAGTATGGCTGTTGGTGGAGACAGAGCGTTTTACTTGTATTAGAGCATCTGTGTATTTCACAGCATCTTGTAGCATTCATTTGTTACAAACAATTTCCAATGTCAAATGGCAGTGTTGGCATTATGTCCAATAGGTTTCACCCCTGCCAAGATCCTCACTATATTTTCAGATCTAGTTCCAACAATGGGTCATTCCATTTTATACTATTTGGACAAATCAAATATCTATTCGCATTGCTGTTTTCTTCATCAACTAAATCAAGGAGGTCTGCATTCTTTGTGTCTGTATTCATTGATTATTAATCCCTTTCACTGTCACAGGAACTTTGTCTCACAAGGCCAATGTCAAGGTCATTATTATCTTCATCTTTCATTTATGAATGATCTGATGATTCACTTTTGACCTTTTCCAAAACTTGGAAATCTTTTTGTTTTATGTGCCATTGTACTGAATTGAGCTACTTCTACCAGGAAAAAGAAAGTAAACCTATATTCCATTATGGCAAAGTACACATTTACATAATAGAAGAATGGTGCTGGTACAGTTTACCTCCCATGGTGCTTAGGTAGACATAAACAAAATGTGTTAAATGGAGCCTAAATATGGGTAAAAATCCCAGTTTGACACTTTTGCACATGTGCACACATGTTGCCATTCATCATACCAAGTGGGTAGACATAAAAATTGCTTCTTGTTTTCCCCAGGTGCAGCTACTGAGACACACAGTCAGCTACTATTATGCTAAAATACAAATTTACAGTAGATATGGGGTGTTTTTTTAACCCCGTTATGCCCCATGCAAATTAAAAATTCAACATTTCACTTTCTCATATGAAAGTCAGTTTAATCCTTTATTTTTGACACCCCCCCAATAGCAAGCAAATAGATTAGGTCATGTCTATAGACCACATTTGTATATTATTTTTAAAAACTCTTTGCATCATGCAGTGCAGATGCTGTCCTGTTACCTGATGCTGTCCTGTTCACCCCTACCTGCTTGTCGTGCAGAGAATGGGCAGGAGCTAGGTTGTAATCCCAGTGATGGAGTCAAAGGCAAAAGAGAAAATGGATTTTCATTCTCACAGTGCCTCAGCATTCCAGAAATCCCTATTTCAGTGTCTTGCATTCTGGTGTTTTCTTTCACCCGTGATGTCTAATTGTTGTCTGCTTTGGAGACAGACTGCTTATTTCCTCCCACAGTGATGATAGTGAAACATACTCGCTAGGCATGCACTCTGCCACTGGGCCACATTCACAGCCTAGGAGGCAGGCTTCAAGTGCAGACTATTTACAGAAAGGCCTTAATATTGGCGCTGTGCTCGCTCATAGAACTGATTTCAAATATAGTATCAAATTCAGGTCTCAGAACTTGTCAGAGTCCATCAAGGAGTAGTATGTGGAGACAGGAGAACAGTAACTTACTTATGTCCAGAAGAATTTTGACAATCAAGTAAGCTCTCTGTCAGCTCTGTGATTTCATTCAAAGGAAATAAAGAAAGTAAATGTCATTTTGCCCATTAAGACTTTTCTCTTTTTTCAAGAATGTTCTGGCAACATTTCTGTTGGCAGCAAAGTTGAAGGCGCTAAGAAAAATAAGGAAAAAGGAAAGGCAGATTATAATGATATGTAATAATATACTGGGCCAATAAAGAGATAAATATACAAAAATATCAACAACGATTCATAATAACTTTAGAATCTAACTCATGACCATGAAACATAGCAAATATGATAGGGTTGCAAAAAAGAAAATTAGACTAACTATACCTTTTGTAAATTGAAAAGTTTTTATTTGGCCAGTTAGTAATTATTTGAAAAATGGTTTAAAATGAATTATGGGCATTTTCAGATAGAAGAATGTTCTGAGCAATGGTGGGTACCAGCAATTTGTATAATGTTCAGTGAAATTTAAAAATTTTCCTGGTGGTCTACATATTTTATGGAGAGCACTGCAAGATAGAGGGGAAAAGTTCAACTAGACCTTAATGGTAGAACTGCTATCTGAAGACTTTCCTATTTAGTCCAGAGGAAAAGAGATTTCTGCTGAAATTAAAGAGTTATATTACTAATGTGAATGGTATTGATGGATTAAGCACAGAAAAGTAAAGGCAAATATAGTGGGGAAGGGGAAATTACTATATCCAACAGCTATAATAAAATGACATTGAGTATTTGCAAAAGGAATGGAAAGGATGTGACAGAGGTAGGAGGTATTTTGGAAATTTCAAGCATCAGTCCCTGGGGAGAGAAAGGAAGGATATTGTACTTCACAGACTATGTAGTCCAGGAAGAGAATATAAATTTAAATTTCCATGAATTTCCCTGTGCTATGAGAAAGCAGCATTCACTTTGTACCTTTAGGACTTCAGTGGATGAACGAAGGAACAAATGACTTTTTGCTTAGAATAGATTTAGGAGATACACTTAAAGATGCATGCAGTTTTGGATAAGTCATTTAGAGCCAGGTACTGATAATCTAAAGTCTGCTCACAATAAACAGATCAGGATAATGAAAGGTGAAACTCTGCTTTTGTACATAAAGGATCTGTTGATGTTTTTCCCAGGGAAGCAAAATTATACAAAGCAAGCATAGCCACAGTCTATAAATATGTGCAAGGACATAGTGTAAGCATTATAGTTTACCCAATTTAAAACTCAAACTGAAATTCCTTCAGCTGTCCTAATAATGTTATTTCTAGTTTTCTTTTTTCTCTTGTATGGCTCTCTGGAATTCAAAGGTAAAGATTCAATCAAGCATCTGCATAAAAAACTTTTTTGAGTCACTAGATACATATATGTCCCAAAAAGATATGACTTGGCTGCTAAGAAAGTTTTGAGTCCTTTGACTGTCTTAATAGAGAGCTGGTGACTGGACCAGTCATCCTGCCTCGATGCTCTGGGTAGACTACACCTAGAAATGTGTGTGCAATTAGGGATGGCTCATTTAGAGCCCTTGCTGCCTGGCTCGAGTGTGTTCAGAATAAAGAGCTCAGGGAGCCATGGGTTGCCAATCCCCGAAGTTGCATGTGGACCTGGAAATCTTTAGCTCAGAAAAGAAAAAGCAACCATATGCATATAGCTGTGATCTTAAAACATTTGAACAAATGCTATTGTGGGTTAAATTGTGTCCTCTCAAAAGATACATTAAATTCTAATTCCCATGAACTCAGAAGGTGTTTTTATTTGGAAATGGGGTCATTGCAGCTGTCATTTGCTAAGGTGAAGTCATGATACACTAGCACGAGCCTGTAATCCAATAGAGCTGTTATGCTTGTTTACAAGAATATGGCCACGTGAAGAAAGAGACATAGAAGACCCTGTAACAATGAGGGCAGTGACAGGAGTTATACAGCCACAACACTGCAAGGTTCAAAAGAATACCTGCAAACCACGAGGAGCTAAGAAGAGGCAAAGAAGTATTTTCTAACAGGTGTTGGAGGGAAGATAGTTTGCTGCCATCTTACTTTCAGATTTCTAGCCTAGACTGTAAGAAAATAAATTCTCTTGTTTTAAGGCACCCAACTTATGATATGCTTTTATAGCAATCCTAGGTAACAGAGGTACAAGGTTAAAAAACAGATAAAGTTTATTCTTCAGGCTCTAAGAAAGCATTAAAAAGTAGTAAGCTTAAATAAAAGGGAAGCACATTTTTAACTAACTATGAGCAAGAACTTGGCAGTAGTCAAAGCTACCACAAAATGGACTCAAGGGCTTCTGCCAGTTGTATTTAGGCAGGAAGGGTCACACATGTTTCTAAGACAGTCGTTTTGCATCAGATAGCAGGTTAGACTCAATGATTTCCAGTTAAGTCACTTTATAGTCCTACCAAATCGAGGTTGGTAGCTTGCTTTTCATTTTCTGATTCATTCAAGAGTATATAAGGATGAGACAGCTTGCAAGAAAATGTTTAAATGCAAACTCTAGTACTCACTAGTCATTTTTCTTAGCTGAGTCAACCTTCATTCTTAGTTCCCTACTTGTTGATAAGGACATTAATAGTATTGGGTCTACAGCATAACTGCCATTAAAGTAGTTAATAATTTGAAGTGTTTAGAATAGGGCGTTGCATACAGTAAGTACTGGAGGAATGAACGTTGAACATTTGTTTGCATCAACATTAGACACAATGTATTAATTCTTTCACACACCACTGTCATTTCTCATCTCCAAACTGTGAAGAATTACAGTCAAGCTATGACTAATTGCAATTTTCAGTACTGTGTCCTTTTCTACATTTATAGATGTACAATTAGGGCCACATGCAGGCCAAAATTCAGAAATATAATGTTTTTGGCAATTGTCTCACTACAAACTGTGATCATGTTTTTGATAATGCTAGGACTGAAGTGTATGTGGTTCAAGTGCTTATGGGAAATAAATCTTTCAACAACACTATTTTCAAAGAATAAACATTATACCAAATTAATACTTAACTGAATTTTTGGATGTTACTATGTAGGAGAGAGATGTGAAGTACTCAATATTAAATCTTCACATTTCTATGTATTTTATTAAATTGACATCAGATGGTAACTGATGGCTCATTTGAGTCTTTAGAGTGAATAATAGAAGCATCTTCCAGCATACGAAACTCTTAATAAATGGTACATAATTGTCAAAACAAAATAGTTAGTAACAAAATGTTCCTTTAATTCTACACTATATGCAGCATCATCTGAGGGTGTAGGTGACATCTTTGACAGGCTAATGATGCCTCAGACAAAACCACAGCTACTGTTAGTAGAGCAAACGCATTCCCAGATGTGGGCAGCAGTGCATATACCTGCATGATCTGCTACCAGTGATCTTGTAACCTTTGTCTACACTGGTATGCTGTTCAGCTGGCAGTGTTCTACAAGGAGATGAGGGAGGCCCACTGTACAAATATTGAACTATACACTTGATGTGAGGGACACGCTTAGAGGCCATTGCGAGTTCCAGACAGGAAACAGGATTGTATTTCCAGAATCTATATGTGCTGTGTCACAGCGCCCTCATTTTCATGAAAGAAGGCACCTGTGTGGTAAAAAGATGAGCTTTTCCTTTGCAACTAAGTCCTAGTTGTAGCTGTCATTTTATACTCTAAAAGTCATGTGCTCTTAGACAGGTCCCATGAGTTCTTTCCATCTCAGATGCCTGGTGAATACGATGGGGGTAATGTCCTCTTCCACTGAGATTGATTTCAGGATCAAAAACTGTAATGATGTGAGTCACCCAGCTCAGCATTTGTCTGTAAGATGTGGGCCGCTGTGTTTCAAGGATAAGACTTACCATCTGTTAGACATTCCAAATGCAGACTTTCAGAGCAGGTATAGGTCAAGGTCACAGATGAGGCAAACTCATCAGTTCCCTGAAAGTTACCAATACTGAGTTCATCTCAACTCAGCAACTACTTTTGGAGTTCTACATACCAAATGTTGAGGAAATATATAGGTAAATCAGACTGTTCTTCAAGAATTTCTGGGACATACAATTCAAAGTCAAGTAAAAATAAATACACCTTTTATGATCAACAGAAAAAGGGCTAACAAGGAAAGTGAAATTACCTTAAGCATATATTCAGCATTTACACAGATTCATTCAGTAAAAGCACACCACAGCTTTACGTATCTTTCCTTTTCCAAATATGTACTTTGCATGCACTTGCTAGGAATCTTGACAGTGTTTTCTCATTGGTAGCTATTTTCTTTGTTTAGTTCCTATTCCTTTCTGTTTCTGACTTAGTCTGTGTGGCCGTGTGGAAGAACCACCACATGAGGACAGTCACCAACTACTTCATAGTCAATCTCTCTTTGGCTGACGTGCTTGTGACGATCACCTGCCTTCCTGCCACATTGGTCGTTGACATCACGGAGACCTGGTTTTTTGGACAGCCCCTCTGCAAGGTGATTCCTTACCTACAGGTAATTCCTTTTATGCTTTTTAATTCAATCAGAAGCTACTGAAAAAAATTTTTCAATCATAGCTACAATGACCTCTGGTATATTATTGGGTGAGTTAAGAAAGAAAGGTATTTCCCTAGAAATTTGCAAACTTATGGAAGATGATGCTTGAGATTTCTGAAGACACGAGTTAAAATTTGGATAAAGTTAAAGCAACAAAACTGTCAAATAATCTTACAATGTTCTACAAATATTTGGCTTTTTAAATTCCAAATTCCCCTATTTTTAAATAATGAACTTGAACAAATTAACAACTGAATCTCTCTCAGACCAAATAGTCAAGGATATCTGTTTTTTATAAGTGGTTTCTTTGCATTCTGAAGAATTAAGAGCTATATGGTGAAAGGATTATAATGGGCATGTTTTATTGTCAGTTCTAAATCAAACTACATTCCTGGTTTGAAATCTGTGATCTGTCATTTACAGGTGGTATGCTATCAAGCCAAATATGAACGCTTTGCAATTCATTTCATTAAAAGAGATTATCCCTTTAATGAGATGTATCACATATGATTGCTGCGACAATCTGCTTATGTAATTTTCATGAATCTATTGTTAAGATGATTACACTCTGGTGATTTTATAATATAGGCTTAAAATCAGTTATCAATGTCATTATTAGGTGGTTTATTAGCCAATAGAGGAAAGAGTTTTTCCATATCTGGTTGCCATACAAATTAGGAATACTTTCAGAGAGTAATTTTCTGATTGTTCTTGTACTCAATGATCTTCAGAGAAAAAAAAGATTCCAATATAGTGTCCACAGCTATGCTACTGAAAGAGATCCAGTCTCTTTAAGAACTAGACTGACTAAAAGAGTAGGTACTCTCTGCTTGTCTACCTCTAGCCTTGACCTTATTCTCTCCAGTTTTCTAGGTGGTGATCATTGTATTAGCAAGAGGAAACAAAAATTCGAAAGTTGGGGAGGCCACAAATAGCCCACTACTAGAAATGGTATTGATTAGTCTTCTGAAACCAAAATGCAAAGGGATCTTCAGCTTTATAGTTCTTCAACCTCTTATAAAAAGAAGTCATGATTTTTAGGGTCACATATTATTTATCAAACAGAAGTAATAAGGTTACTTACCAACAGAAGTTATAAGGTTACTTTGGATGAACCTACTTAAAATGATGGATGGAATAAGAAAAGAACCACAGCAAATTTTTGGAGGAAAATAATGTAAGGAACAAGAGAGAAAAATATCTCCATAAAACAAAAATCAGGAAAATTGGATGGCCCTGATGATAATTGCATAGTGGAGCTGGGAAAATCATAAAGGGTAGGGAATTCTAATAGTTTAGCACCTCTGTGGTACTTCCAGAAAATGTTTTGTCACTTAGTTATAAT
This sequence comes from Cuniculus paca, assembly GCA_004365215.1. Lineage (NCBI taxonomy): Eukaryota > Metazoa > Chordata > Mammalia > Rodentia > Cuniculidae > Cuniculus > Cuniculus paca. Next base: position 11,041 of record RJWT010012342.1, read on the forward strand.
AATCACCCAGGAGAAAATGTTCACGAGCCTCCTATGTTTCAGGATGGCTCTAGTTGTCCAAAATCCTCAACTTGTCGAGAACACTTTCTGTTCTGTGAACCAGAAGCTTCCGGAATGGAGGGTTTTGTTGTTGTTGTTGTTTTGTTTTTTAATTTTATTTATTTTTTATTTATTTTTGGAATGGAGTTTTGAAAGAAGGATTCATCACCTGTGGGGAGGAGCAGCTCTGGTCTGATGCACAGTGACATCTTCTTGTGGAACGGAGATTTCAGAGACTTCTTTGAGCACTAAAAGACAAACTAAAGGCAGAGTTAACCCATGAGTGATGCGAGGCATGAGTCCCAAAGTCTCAGGCAGAGCACAACTTATTAAGAAGTCCTACAGTGGAAGGAACACCCTCATTGCCAAAATGATCCTGTATGCTTCTGCATGCATAGTCTCCAGCATACTCGACTCTTTATTGGATTCTCTTCTCTATAGGCCAAAGAGAAAGCTAATGAGCAACCATGGTTGGAAAAGACTAGATCTAGCCATTAACTCACTCAGCATTACTTCTTGGTGGAAACATGTAAGCACACAAGCAAATTCATGCACTAATTATTGATCCTTTCCCATAGAATTTTCTGAAAGGCAATGAACAGGGCCAATGCACAGTAGCTGAGACATTTTGAAACTAATGGACGTTTTGCTTTGATGTATTATTTATGCCTTTGCTGAATATTGAAAAACATATTACATGTCTGCCAGCCATGTTTTAAGGTTATTAGGTTTTATTTAAGATTCTTTGGATGTTTGCTAATTTGCCATAATGTATATGTTCTTTTTCATCTAAATACAATACAATCTTTAGATTTATGAGTGATTTATAACACTTTGGCAAACGCTAAACAACTTAAGATCCTACAGATATATTAAAATTCAACTGAATAATTAAAGTGGCCCTTTCTATTTTTAATAATCCTAAAATTTCAAGACCATAAACATTTATCAGTATATTGGCTAAATAATTGACTTTTACACTGACAGGGACAGTTAGCTATTTTTCAGGGTGATTTGAAAAAATAAATAAATAAAATAAAAAACTGTTTAGGAGCCTCTACACAATAAATGGCAGGGAAAAAATGGACAAAAGACAAGTGAGATATAGGTGGTAGATGCCAGGTAGACAGAAAGACTATTTTACCACCCTGCATTCTATTAGTGCTCAATACCCAAGTCTATGATTTGGCAAAATTTCTATTCCTACTTGTCACAGATCTTTGAGATCAGTCGGTCTATCTACATGCTAGTATAAAATAAGAGTGTTCTCTACCAAATTTGATGGTTTAATTATTGAATCCCTAAGCATTGCCCTGAGAAGAGAGTGCCCATGGTACAGGTGAAAGATTAAGGACATAAGGCAGAGGAAGTTCCCTTTTGTCTCACATTTGCAACAGTTCACACTGGATTCATGTCTCGAATGACTTGCTTCCAGACTGACTCGAGCTACCATCATCCCAGACACCCAGAAGAGCTCTCTCACAAACAGATAAAGAATAAAGAAGACACCCAGAAGAGCTCTCCCACAAACAGGGAGCAGTTATAAAGCTCTCATTTATAATGAATCAGAACATGAAAGTTGATATCTCCCTAAGAAAATCTTAAAACTTGAGTGTTAATTACATACTAATATATCTTAAACAACCACAAATACAGAAGTTGAAATAGTGACTATTAAAACACTGTCAAGTGTTCACTGATGTATTATACTTTAGAGTCGGTTGAGTCTCCCTTTAAAATCAGAGCAGTATATTTATTCAGTAGACAGGGCACAGTACCCTGGCTTACTCTTGATACTGTATATCAGTCTTTCATGTAAAGCGATAGCAATTGGCTGTTACTCTTTAATAGTACCGAGAAATACTGAAAGCGACATTTGAATTTGAGTCATGCTACTTCTATCTCATTCATCCAGGTAGTTTAGAATTCACACATAATAAATCACTAACCTTGATGAACAGTTTCCGACAGTTTCCATGTCTAGTTGCTAGAGAGGATAAATATAGTCCTGACCCAATTACTGAGAAAATCAACTGTGCAGATTTAGACTACCATGTTTCTATCTCCAGGTTAGCAGTGGACTTGAGGAGCCACTGGTCATGGTTTATTTGCATGAAAGAATGGAGGTTGGTGGAGGTAGAAGTGAAAATTTTTTTTATATTTTTACCTTAAAGAGTTCTTACATGTATAATGCACATCAAAGGCTTTCTGGATCTGGGGAACAGTGGTGAGACAAAAAAAAAAGTAGTTCCTTCTGACATAGGGCTTTATTGCAATAGAGAAAACAAGCATAAATAAAAGGAATTAGAGGAAACCTCTAATGTAAGGGGGAATTTTAAGAGCAATATCAGAATCGATGTTTCATCCAGGATAAAACACATAAAAGATGTTTACATAAAAAGATGTGGAAATAGGCATGTTTAAAATGTTTCTAAATTTTTTCCCTTAAAATTCCAAGTTAAAAACCATTTGTGGTTTTGTTAATTATTTATACATTTTTACTGAGTGAAACTCATCTGTTTTTTAGAGAAGTTACTTATGCTAGCAGCGAGTAAATGACAGTAAGGAGATACATAAACAAAATTTTCTTTCAACATGACTCATGCCTTTACTTGGATACAACATATTAGAAATGAACTAATGTACAAATATCCCTTATTTGAAAATACAAACTTAGGCACACATAAGTCATACATTTGGTGAAAATTAAACATAATTTTCACCAAATTCCTGCATGATAATTTAAAAGAAAGAAAAGAAAGACATGCCATAGTAGTCTTTCTCTTTTCTTTTGGTAGTACTGGGATTGAGGCCAGGGTCTGCACCTGGAGCTACACCACCAATCCTTTGTAAAAATTCTAAGCTTTCAGACGGGGTCTGGCTAAGTTGCTGGATTGCACAGACTGGAATCAAACTTGTGACCCTCTGACCTCGGTTTCCCAGACCGCAGGGATTACAAGGATGTGCCACCATGACCAGCCAGCATGTCATTCTCCTTAAATGAAAGAAAATTTTAGAGTTCAGACTAAGCAGATGTGTTTTACTTTTTTCTATTTGAGGCGATCATTTACTCTATCAACAAAAACTTGCAAAACAAAATAATGGCAGTAACTACGTAAAGGGGGTCATGTTATAAATTTAAACATTTAACATAAAAAAGATTCCAAGGTTTTCATAGAACCTTTCTGACGTCTACCAGGAAATACATATTTTTCAATATACTTCTATTGTTTCTTCTTTTTGACAAACTTTTTCTTAAAATAGAAATCGCTTGCATGAATTGTGTCTTGGGCAACTTTGCATGCGCCCGTCTGTCGCGCTACCTTTCTGCACAGTGATGAGAGCGGAGTCGTCCTGTGACACCTGGCGCCTCTCCTGTTCCCGCCCTCTCTCCTCCAGACTGTGTCGGTGTCTGTGTCTGTGCTCACACTGAGCTGCATCGCCCTGGACCGGTGGTACGCCATCTGTCACCCTCTGATGTTCAAGAGCACAGCCAGGCGGGCACGGAACAGCATCGTTATCATCTGGATTGTCTCCGGCATCATAATGATCCCTCAGGCCATCGTCATGGAGTGCAGCACCATGCTGCCCGGCCTGGCCAACAAAACCATGCTCTTCACAGTGTGCGATGAGCACTGGGGAGGTAGGAGCCACGCGCAGGGGCCGAGGCTGACCTCACCCCCCACCCAGAAATTCCAATGAACATAGCCTTGGGAAAGCTGGTCTTGTGCATTTGATTGGCATTGGATAATACAGTCTGGCAAAAGTGTGAGAACCCAGTTGATAATCCTGAAATTTCACAGAGTAACTCTATGTGAGAGCTTTGAAAATGTCATGGGCACTATTTTCTAATTTAGATAGATAGATATACTTTTTTTTTTTCCAGAAAAGAAATGAAAGGAGGAGCACTTCTATAATTTAGATTAGGTTATGTTAGATTTTCTCAGATATTCTAAAACAAACACACGAAAAATGCTAAGAATCCAAAACTGTTCTGGAGTGATTAGCATTTTATTGGCTGTTTCAGCATAGTGTTGTCTCAAGTGTCAGGTTACATGACAGGCCTCAAATACAACTGTTTTGTTTGTTTGTTTGTTTGTTTGTTTCATTTTAAGGTCATGTTCTGGTGACTTGTCCTTGGAACATGATAGAGTGAGAATTAACCAAATTCGCATTCAGTGCTCTGAGCATATCCAATTGAGGAATTTTAACACTAGGATAAATATATGATTTAAGAGTTATAATAGTTACAAATAATTTCTATTTTTCCATCAGATTTGTATGTGTGACAGTGAAATTTTTAAAAGCATAAGTGTGTAAGTCTTATGATCCTTTGGTCTAAAACTCATAGTAAAGGAAATATGTGTATCCATGCCTTGTGCTGGCAGAAATTTGCACAGAGCAAAGACTGACAAGAAGTAACCCCCCATCTTAACACAGCAAGTACTAGTTGCAAAGTTATTACATCTAAATAAATCTAAGTACAGCAATGTAAATCCTTCTGGATTGAGGATAATACGGATGGCACATCGTTAGGGAATTTACACATTAGGAGATGACTTGTGTGATAACTAGCTCTTCCCCAACTGGGACAGAATACCCACACAGCTGAGAGGAGTTGAATCTGCATCGCGTCTCAGTCAGCTGGCAGAAAGGCGCGAAGGGAGCGGACAGGCACAGGAAAGGCACTTGCTCATCCCGAGGCAGCCAGCAAGCAAAGAGTGAGCACGAGGTGACAGAAATCCAACCTTCCGGGTCACACTCCCCATGGCCCCAGCTCCTGTGCCCGCCTACCTCGCAAATACACCCTCAGCTATGAAGTCGCCAGAGCACGAACCCGCTTATGAGCAGCACCCCATGGTCCAGTCACCGTCCAAAAGCGCGCCTCTGAAAACCGGAGACTGTTGGGGGGCATTTTAGGTCTAAACCACAACAATTTGTGTATTCGAAGGATATATAGTTATGCTTATTAGAAGTATATTATCAAAAACGAAGATTGCTTATAGTTGTCATATTTGCATATATTTGAATCCATGCATTTATAATTCTCACTTGTGCTTTTATTGGGAAAACTGAAAAAAGAAAAAATCAGTAACTGGAAAATTTAGCATAACACTTTCAGCATAGCAGTCCAAATTTAAAAGACTCTAGGATTTTTTATATTATTATCATGACTCCTGATACCAAAAATTTCACAATTTATTTTATCTATTATGGCAAATATTAAATATATCTTTCACATTAATCTCCACCCTTCCTTCCCAATATTGCAGTTATTTTGTTACCATTTTTAGATAATCTTCAAATTCCTCCAATTTTCCTCTCTAATAGTGCAGACAAAAACAAAATGAATGGAAGGTCCAGGGTTCTAGTTCATGTTTCATGACCATTCATTTGATGCTCAACGTCTTGAGTCTTAGAGCATGCCTGGCATCAGGCAGTCTAAAGAGAAAGAGACCATCAGTGTGTCTGACACGAAAGGCCTTGTGTGATTGGTCCATTAATTTATTTATACATGAAATGCTAAGAACACACATGAGAAAACAAACCCACTCTCAGTCATTTGGACAAAAGTTTACAATGCAGCTGCTCACGCTTCAGAAAAGCATCAGGATAAGCAGGAATTCTGTAGACAGGGAAGAGGGAAAAGGGTGTTCTAGGAAGCAAGGAAAACTACCTGTGGACACATCCTAAGAAAGACAGGACGAAGGACAGACTTGTAGCTTGTGACATAGAAAGACTTGTAGCGTGTGACCTATAAAGAACTGAATTAGGAAAGAAGGTGGTTCAAGGACAGATCGTGACATGTTTCTTATTTGATTCCTTTATGGTAAATTATTTCTGGAAAACAGTCTAAAATCTCTTAGAATCTTTTGTTCACAACTAAAATGAACCCTAATGAGATTAAATTATTTGTTTAAGATTAATAGAATCAGAAATTGTGATCTTTTAAGATTATGGAGGTTGAAATTAGATAAAATACTTAGTACTATCATTTAATGTATGTCAGCCATATTTTCTCTAAAGAATTAAGATAATTAGTTTCATTCATTTACATGTGTATGGGATATAACATAAACTTTTTGTGCCATAAATAATCAAGAGCATTAACTCTTTTTTGGGGCTTTTTGAGACAGGGTCTCCCTATACAGTTCAGGCTGGCCTTGGGCTCACTTTGTAGCCCAGGCTGGTCTCGAACTTGCAACAATCCTCCTGCCTCAAGAGCATTAACTCTTATTAACAAAAATATTGCAAAGATTCAGACTCTTGTCAGTGATTGTGATTAATGAGTACATTATTTCAAATTACCTTTGAACAATAAGTATAAATTCATGAAGTTCATTTCTACCTTTAGTATTTTATATGCAACACTTGCCTGTGTATTTTCTTTTTAATGAAGAATTATCACTGAATATGTTTTAAAAATCTAAACTCAGCCTGCAGAAGTCACTTAAGAAAACTCTTAGAAAGCAATTGTAATTAAGGCATCTCCTATTACGAGACTTTGAAAGCATCTAAATATGCATATACATGTGTTAATTGGAAACTTTTAAACATTTATTAAGGGATAAGATTAATAAGCATATTAAAGATTCATTAAATTTAATGCACCCATAAATTTTTAAACCAAAGTAAAATTGAATACTGGCAACTTATCTTTAATCTATTTGTGCACTCAATCCCTGATAAAAGTACATAAGGAAAAATGTTTGTAGTTTTTAGATAATTAGTTTAACATGCTAGTTGAACAATGAACTTTAATTCATGTAAGAAAAGTTAAGTTTTTTTCTGTCTAATATATGACATTACTCTTTACTCTCTGATTTCAAAGACTATATAAAGAACCACATTTGTTCCTTATTTGTTGATTTTATATATATGGGAGAATTTATTGAGATTGTACTTGCCATCAGTTTAGTAGAGACACAGATTTGCAACAGTTGTCAATCTTCAAAATGCTATTTCGTAATTAAGGTAACGTTCAAGTGAAGCAAATTTTGTTATTTAATTCAAAGTTATACATAGTATCATAGCAAATTTGAAGACATTGGCTATGGAGTGCAGAAATTCTTCAGAGTGTCTTCAACACACAATTTAAATTTTCAGTGGCACATATGGAATTTCAATTACCTTATTGTAAGCATGAAATGACAAATTTTAGACTATCATATTTCCCCAATCATGTATCATAACATCCTTATTAAAACATTCTAACCTGGAAGTGCATTTTTGCTTGATCACCTTTTCTCCATGAGTGCTCATATTATAATATCCTTTTATCATCCACCCCATATTTTCCCAACTGTTTATGAGTATGTCACTTGCAGATTGAGCTTTCTTTCACTTCCATCTATTCAAAGCTCCCAACCGTTATCACATGATAGTATCCAGAGCTGTAGTTTGAAAAAAAAAAATTAGTGACTTCTCAAATCTACCATCCTCTGTTCACTCGATTTAGTTTGATGCAGATATTAGGGTTTCACAGATATCTAAGCTTCAAAGGTGCATTTTTTATGTAGAGAGCTCATGTGACACTTTCTTCAAAACAAATAAAAGTTCAAAGCCACTCAGGTGCCTGGAAAGTGCTGAAGTCACTCACCTTCCAGTGCCTTTGAAATTGGTCCACCAAATGCTGCTCCGCAGGAGTCCTTCAAAGGGAAATGCTGTTCGTTATTCTTCCAGTCAGACTGCTTGAATTCTATCACTTTTTATGTAAGTGGCCTGGTTTGCAGGATAAACTTGAAAGGAAGCTAGAAACTGAAGAGCCAGATGAGTATCTTCCAGGCCAGAGAAAGGCTAAAAATGATGCCTTAAATTCATCTCTGGGATTTCGTAGGCACATGCAGCCTACCGTCCCTTCTGGGGATTACCATGGGGGAAAGAACATGAAGACAGAGTTTTAGAAAAAAGAATATGGAGAAAATTAGACTCAAACTCAGCTAACTCTGAACCACAAGCTATGGAATTGAAACTATTGAGGGTGTAAATTCATAAGTAAATTTAAAACACATTCAGTAAGATTTAAATCCATGATTACCAAATAAATTCATAGACATTTAAAATGTATTCATTATGAATTAAATCCATGATTACAAAATAAATGTTATCTATTGTTAAGCTCTCTACCATACTTCTTATTGGTAAATCCTGAGTATCAATTGCCCTTATCACAAATTTGATCACATAAATCCAGACTTCGTATCTATCTGCAGTAAAGGGGGAAAAATGCACAGAGGTGATAATGTTATCTCTTAGTGTGGAAACAACCCCCTTGCCAATAACAAGGTCAAAATATGGAGAGCATATTTTGTATTAGTTTGGAGGGCAGTTATACCTCCAAACTAATATTTATTAATTAGTCAAATGTAGTCAAGCCAAATAATAAGACTTTTGATAAATGTATACTTGATATTGAGCAGACTGTGGTAGCATAAATTTAGACATGACTAATTAAGTGAGATTAAAACTTCACTATATATATATACAAATATATATATATATATATGTATAGAGAGAGAGAGAGAAGGTAAATGAATACTTTGAGGAAATACATTGACAGAATTTGCTTTTTAAAATATCCATGAATCTTAACGTGAGATTTTTATTATTCTGACCTTCATCCCAGGTGAAATTTATCCCAAGATGTATCACATCTGCTTCTTTCTGGTCACATACTTTGCACCTCTATGTCTCATGGTATTGGCTTATCTGCAGATATTCCGCAAACTCTGGTGCAGACAGGTATGTAATTTCAAATATTTTAGTTGTATTTTCTTTAAGATTTTAAAAACAAAATTTTATGAATGCTTGGAACCAACATAACATGCTCATCAAAGTACTATTTGTTCTAAATTAGAGGCTCTAGCTGTGGAAATGCGCCTTGATTCATTTGAGAAATGTCTTAAGTCTTGTCTTGAGGATTTAAAGTTTAGAACTAAAATTTAATCTCAGTGATTGAGCTAATTTTTTTCTAGGAGCAACATTATTAATTTTACTTTTTATGAGAAATAGCAAATAAAAATTCCTTTAAAGTTTGCTGAGACTGTAAGTCTAGAAGGTTTTATGTTTATACCATTGATATAATATATTTTACTAGGTGGGCTAAATCTCCAACTTGAAAGATCTCATTTTTGAAGAATAGACATATCAGGCAGAATTTAGAATTTTAAAAACTGTTCATATTTCTGAGTCCATTTGTTGGATAATTCTACTATGCCAGTAAAGATTCGTATTCCCTTGCTCAGTGATTCATTACCCAAACATTCATCATGTACTGTCTTAGTCACGCTACCCCAGACTCACAATTTAAACAAAGGTTTATCTTGGCTCACATCTCAGTCTGTCTCAAGTGGCTCCAAGACAGGATGGCCGGGCAGAGGCGTATGGTGGAGGAGAGCACAGTGTACTTCAGTTCTCGGACTCCGCACTGTGTGACAAACACGATCGGGGCTGTCCTCTCCAGAATCGTGGAACGCATTAAATTAAGTTAGGTACCACTGAGTACCGTTTGCAACAGCAGTTGTGTCTTAGCCACGGTGCACATCAGTGCAGAGTCAGCTGCAGGTCCACACCAGCCTCTGGGAACAGCGTCCGGCTCTGGGATGAGGGAAGGCAGAGAGCTGGAAGAAGTGGGCATGCCTTGGAGAATTCCACTCTGAACCGGCTTACGTAGTCTCTCCTTACTTCTCATCGGCCAAAACACTTGATATGTTTAAGCTTGACCAAGAAGAAGGGAAGTGTTCATTCCCTGGTGGGAACACACTAGGAGCCTCAGGACAGGGGTGCCTCCTCTCAAACTGAGGGTAGATGATCTGCAGTGAGGCAGCACAGAGAAGTAAGAAGTACCCTGCGAGGGCCAGACTGTGTGATCCACATGCTGACCAGCCCTCTCAGCAGCTACAGGAGCTTTGCCAATGATTTCTGTCTCCCCATCATCTTTAGAGTGATCCGCTTAACACATACCGCTTAATCGCAAAAGCTTTATACAAAAGTAAGGAGGCTAGGAGAAAGTGTTACAGAGTTTTAATAAAAGCAGTCATGTCACATTTTTTAAAAAAACTTGAATCTGAAAAAAATTTAGATGCAAAAATATTTAATAGGTATATCATGTAGAAATAAAGATACTTAAATCAAGATTCAGATTTTGGCTAAAATTGTCCAATGTTAAGAGCATCCTCGGGTCCATATTTGTGCTGGAAGTTTGTGTTAGCTTTTCTACTTATGTACAGACTAACAAAGGGGGATGCATAGATTCTCCTTGTTACTATTGTATTCCCACCCTTGCATGGTGCCTTGCAGAGGGAAAGAATTCAAAAACTAGTTTTGAGTAGATAGATGATCACCAAATCCCAATTTACTTCTGCATTAAGTTTGTAACTGCCAGTTTCATAAACTCCAACTATATTACAGCTTTAGAAATCATCCGTATTAGTTTTGAGGAATTTTCCTGTTTAAGCCACACCATGCAGGAGGTTTGCAGTTAAATGCCTGAATGTGAAACTAAAAACATTTACAAAACAGATTGGAATAGAAAATGGCAAGTTCAGCTGAGCTCCATTTAGCAGCAACAATAAAGTAAATTAACCTCAAAAGGGTAATTATGTAGGATTCTCCTTGATCGATTCTCAGTTTCCAGCTGCTAGCGTCTATAAACAAATAACAAGGCATTATGTGTGCCATGGGCTACATCAAATGAGCCATCCAAGGAAGGGCCTGGCCTATTTGCTTAAAGTTACAGAGATGCAGGGAACCTCTTTTAAGAACTTTCAAACTAGTAAGTTTAAGATTATTAGCAAATTTTGTGTCCTTGTCTGACTTTCTCAAGAACTTTCAGCCTCATTAAAAGAATTAGCTATTACTTTGCTATAATCAATTAACTAAATTCTTTCTCAGACAATACGACTCAGAGCAATTCTCTAGCACTGATATCCATAAGAACTTCTTGGTCTTGCCTTACTGGGCCGATGTGCAGCTGTCAGCATTCTTTCCAGTTCAGTTTTCAGGGAATTCAACACTTAAATCGTCATCATTATGTGAACATCGACTCGTTCATTCCACAGATATTTATTAAGCACTTGAGATGTGATGCTCTGTGGGGGAACTGTAATCTATATTTGTGCCTGTCTCAAGTTTCTAATGACTTTGGTAAAACTTACATTTCCCAGTGTAATAAATTATCACAATTTATTCTGCTACCATTTATTCTTGAACATTTCTTCTCAGGGAAGTTAAAATTAATACACATAATCTTGTGAGTGTGAAATTAAGATAGGGGACAAAGAAAATCGTTGTGACCCTCATCGTAAGAACTCAGTGTGTGTTGCCTGGCAAGCACTAGCAAGGCCCTGGGTTTGATTCCTGGAAATAAACCAAGAAACACAAAACCGAAGAACGCAGTATGCGGTTCTTAATTCCAACAACGGTGCCAAGTAAATAGCAGT
>RJWT010012343.1:0-22542 GCA_004365215.1 Cuniculus paca
GTCTTAGTGTATGGGCAGATTTCCTGCACTTCTTGTGTTTGACTCTTCGGGTGACTATTATAAAATAATTTTATAAATTATGTGTCCTATATTAAATTGTTTTCCTTGCAAACCCTGACTACAACAAAAGGCATAAACATTTTGAATATACTCAGGGCATCAAGGCAGCCATGATAGCACAACTAAAAGCACTTAAGATAAAGGACTTCCAATACTGCCTCCCCAAGTGGCAGGAACGATGTGATGTCTGTTTAAAGCGACTGTTTAAAGCGAAGGAGAGCATATTTTTTGTGTGAAGAGGAGAGAATTACTGGTAATGTGTCTTTTCTTGTAATTTTTAAAAATTCAATCATTCACCACAGTTTTTGATCACACCATGTCATACTTTCTATTCACTAGGATAAAATAGCCAACACGCACAACTCAAAAGAGGAGATGTTTATTTTGGCTCATGGGTTCAATCCATGGTCAGCTGTCTCTGAGGCAGAAATGGCATGGAGGAAATGTCAAGAGAATAGAAAGCTCTTCAATACCAGGCAGCCAGGAAGCAGAGAAACAAGGGAGGAGCCAAGGACAAGAATACACCCATCAGGATCACACTCCCAGGGACCACCTGTGACAAGGCCCTGCCTCCTAACAGTGCATTCAGCTGCACAATGAGTTCACCGATGAGGACAGTGCCCAAAGGACCCCATCACCTTCCAAACCCTTGCATCTTCAGGGGAGCGTTTTAGATCTGTACTGTAACACAGTGTGTCTGCCTTTCTGCAATATGTTAAATTATAAAATATGTGTAAGGCATATGCAAAAAACAAAAACTTTTTTTATGTCTGTTTATAAAAGCAAGCAATCAATATTAAATGTTCTGCACTAAACTGTTAGCAGAAAATACTGCCATCATGGAGGTAGGGCTGTGTAATTGAAGAAAGAAGATGGTACTTTTCACATTGTATCTGTTAGGTATGATTTTGAATATACTATTCTTGTAGCTTACATAAATCTTAGACTCTCCTTTGGGAAGGGTTGTCCAGTGGTCAGGGTTTCTTCATTTTCATGATACTGTTTTCTTTTGCAATAGAAAGTTGCATTAGACTTAAGTTTGTGGAAATCTTTCCTCCAAGAGAGTCTGTTTGCTCCTTGACTGGTTTTTACTATTATCCAGTATATTATATACTAAATGTAAGTGAAGAAAATGAAGCCAATAATTTGATGATGAATATTAATAACAAATTATTTTATTTATAATAAAATTGAATTTGACAGTGTTGTGAGCTAATAAATATGCAACTGCAGCAATACTAGTCCCTTTATTATCCTGAATATTCAATTCAGTGATCATTCTTGTAAATATTTTAATGACAATTATTATAATGTGATTGGTTACACAAATATGAATTATATAGCTTAGAGTGGACAGAATGGTGACCACTTCCTTTTCAGTTGTAGTAGTCTATGAATGCAGGAGTGTGGAATTCCATCAAGGTGACTTAGGGCTGTGCTTTTTTCTCCTATGCTTCTCAACTTGCGATCCTAGTGAACATTTTGAATAGATTCGGGATATCCAGACAGCCATGGGAGCACAACTAAAGACATTCATGAATAAAGCACTCCCAGAACTGCTTCAGAAAATGGCCAGAAATGTTATTAGTGTGTTCAAAGTAAGGGAGAATTATTTGGGGAGATTACTGGAAATGTGCCTTTATTATAATAATTGGCAACGATTCATGGGAAAGTGCATATATTTTCATTCCATGTTAATAAAAAGAAAATTTAGAGGCAGCATACAGAAAGGAACTGAATGTTTTCTAAGCCTGCCTTTCCTCTTGGCTGTGTATTTATTTGTACCTGCTTATTCTCCAAATTCAAGATCAAAATGCCATACTCATGCGTACAAGAGGACATGGAGTAGGCGAGAACTTTATTTAGATGCCTCAGGATCACGTGTTACTTAAAACTACTTCTCTGTAGAGCTTATCATGAAAATCACTGAAATTCAAGAGAGATTTTGTGTGCACATGTGCGTGTGTGTTTTTGTCTATTCTATTTTTAATTATGGTAAAATATACGAGACACAGAATTTACCATTTTCACTATTTTTTTTCTTTTTTTTGGTACTGGGGATTGAACTCATGACTTCACACTTGCCAGGTAGGTGCTTATGCCACTGAGCTAAATCCCCAGCCCCATTTTCACTATTTTTCAGTGTGACACTAAGTACTTTGACCTTGTTGTGCTGTCACCACTGTTGTCCATACCGAGAACTCTTTTCATCAGCAGAATTGGAGTTCTCCGTCCACCGAATGATAACTCCTCATTGTCCTCTCCGCCCCGCCCCATCTACTTTGGAGACAGAAGGTTTTAATTCATTTCTGTGTTCTGTCATTTGCTTCATTGTTTGATCTGAGCAAAACATTATTTATCTGCTTGTTTCCTTTCATATAAATTGAGAAAAAGTTTACACCCTTAAAAAAGTATCTGCCGCTGGGGATTTAGCTCAGTGGTGTAAGCGCCTGCCTGTCAAGCGTGAGGTCATGAGTTCAATCCTTGGTGCAGCAAAAAAAAAAAAAAAGTATCTGCCATCTGTAGACAACAGAGGCATTGAATTGTGAGATGATGGATTGCCTATCTCTCTACAGATATATTTTAGGTATATATGCATTTATAAACATGCATGAATAGTTTTTATTAAATAATTGATTTTGTTAAACTAGGCAAAGTAATTATTGCTCTTTACATCATTCACAGTGATTTTTAAATTCAAAACTGTCAGATTCTGGAAACTCCCTGAAGTCCCTGGCCCAAAAGAAGCAGAAGTTATTATTATTTAATGATTTGCCATTTCTTAATTAAGTTTTCCTCAAATGTGAGAGACATAGCCAAGGGTCTTTAAACTATTTTCCTCTTGTATGAACTGCTTTTTTTTCTCTCTCTCTCTCGAGGATCTGTTGACTGCTAACCTGTGATTTGTAAGCTGTGTTTGACACTGACAAAATAACTTTCTGGAATAAAAACTTGTACAGTGTCTTAAATATCAACTATAAACTGTATAACTTTTAGGCAAACTGAACAGATTTGAGCCTCTATAAACCACTTAGAAAATTATTTTTTAAAAAATGTATTATTCTTGATGAAATTCTTAAGTCACTCTGTCTGTTACCATCAGAGCAGTCTTTCTCCTTTAGGTCTTTAGTATAGTTGCATACAACCAATATTTTGATGCTTGAAAATTTGTCAAGTTCAGATATTTTTTATATTTAATCAAAATAATTATTTACCTGATGAGGTTATGGTTCTTTAAAACCCAGTATTTTATCAATGTACTTACTAATCTGGTGCTTGAGATCATTTATTACCAAAAAATATAACAGAGTAAATATATTTTTCAAATGTATTCTTATATTTGAAAGAAGAACAGAAAAAAAGCAGAGTAAATATATTCATTTTATACTTAGGAAAATATCAAATGATCTTACATTGATTGTAATAAATAACCACTATCTTCCACTCTCTTTTTCTTATGAGAATAGCTAATTTACACATAATGTGCCTTTATTTTTATTTTATCTCATGTTTGCTTTCAGGAAATGGAATAACCAGGGTACTATGATTCAAATTGAAAGCAAAATTTCATTCTGTATTTATTTGGCTATGGTGGGGGTAGGGCAGGAGAGGGGCCACGATGCTTTACTTATTCAAATTATTTCACTCAGAGGTATTTCTGTATACTTAACTTTTTATAGTGAAGTAATACATTACATTTTATCCATACAAATAATGGAAACTAAATTTTTTTTAAATTGACTTTTCACAGTAGTACGGTAAGGTCCTCGAAAAGGTAATTTTAAAGTTTCATACATGAGTAAGTGGGAACCGTAATTATCACTATCCCAAGGCATCCTTGCTATGTTTCTCTTTTTTTAACCATGATCTGAGAATTTTTCTCTTAAACAAGACTAGACAGAGTGGTAATTGAATTAGTTATGTCTCACATGCAATGAACAACCAAGTAAGAATAACAATCTCAAATAAGACAGATCATGGGGCAATCCTAAAATATCATGACATCTCAGTAACAGAAAGCTTTACTTCTTATTCATACTTTGTGTCCACAGCAGGTCAGCAGAAGGACTGGAGGGGACCCACCCATCATAACACCTCAGGGACACAGATTAACAGAGCAACTGCCATCTGACCATTGTCACAATAACGGGACACTCTGGGGAATCTTAGATGCAGTAAGAAAATGTACAGTTCAATGGTCAGAACTGGTTACATGAAGAATATCACACCTTCTCCTAATGACACAGGGACAAGAAAATGCAATCCTATCTTGAAATGGGATGGTGAAGAGCTAGAAATAGGGAACTGTATAATGACTGTCTCAGTTTTCATGACTAAGATCTCCAAGGAACAGAAAAAATATGTTCTGTCTCTTTTCCATATGTGTCTCTCCCCTTCTGTACCCTGAAGCAAACAGCAGAAACTGACAGCTGGTGGGAGAAGAGACATATGAGGAAAGCTTGCCTGAGGGTTTATTTAGTTATGCCAGCATTGAGGCACGCAGATAATGTAGCACGATGAATATGATACATAAACATTTTCCTTCTTTCTTTTATTTTTAATGTTAAATAAAATTTTGAAAGAGGCCATTGATTTGGAGTAGGGTAAGTCTTGCAGTTCAAACCAATATGCGATTTAATCACAGCAGCTGAACTTTAGTTAATTACAGAGGACTGGGTTACCAATTAACCAATTAACTTGTCTAGAGACAACTATGCCTCACTTCCATTTTCTGTAAAAGCTGTCAGATCCCATTGTGACTTGGAGTTCTAAGACTCTGCTCTGGTTCTCAATGCTGACTGATGAGGGAATCATTCTTCCTTTGCTGTCTCGTTTTAGTTTATCATTGCTAATATAAGCTCTACTCAGTTTTTGTATGGGTTATCACAGGTTTAACCTCCTTCTACAGTCCTTTTCCTCATTTATATCCACAGCATGGCCATCAAGTGGTTCGGTGGCATCAAAACTTTTAAAATGATAAGGAGTGACAATTAAAATATGCAAAGGGATAGTTTTACATTTATCTACAAACTGTAACTTTTCTCACCAACCACAAGGGAAAACACCCAGAAAACGACTTTAATGTAAATTTTTAACAGCTGGAGTTTTAAATGAAGAAGCCAATATCTGTGTGGTTCTCCAGTGTAGTATCTGTGTTAAATCTTTCTGCCATTAAAAAAAAAAATCCTTCTGCCATGGCCTCATTCAACCTATCGCTGTGACTTTGTCAAATCCACACAGATCGCCATGGGCTTTCGGCGGATGATTGGAGCCAACTCCAGCAGAGCTCCGAGAGAACTGTGCATCAGGATCTCCCTTTGGTATGCACCTCGGTTTCCAAAATTACTCTCCATTCTTCATCTCTGTCCACACACACACACACACACACACACACACACACACACACACAAATGCACATACACATATACTTTAAAAGGGCAAAAACTAGTTTTCTGACACAATATGGAAACGCAATAAAAAAGGCCAACTTTTTATAAATGCTTCATTGTTTTTAAAGCTTTCTTTTAAACAATACTGTTAATGTAAATATTATCCTAAGAAGAGTTAATTTCCCACTGTAATTCTCACTCCTTAGCTACCTCCTGGATCTCTTGAGAATAAGAACAATACCCAGTTTTCAATCACGAATCTATTCCTGCTACCTTTGCTATATAAGCTCCTGGCTAGCCCTTTGATGCAGCCTTTTCAAATATCTGGGCATAGTCAGTATTGGGGAGTAGGGGTGCGGTGGGAAGAAATGAAGGGTTTGATCTTTCTGTTCTTATACACTGCCTCTAGACAGAGCAACTCATGCATCATGAGTTTTCCACCGCTTTCTCTGACCATGAATCACCTAATCCACCCAGGCACACCATGCCTTGTGCCCACGCACAACACCTGCAACCAGACCAGACTCTTGCTCTTTCCCAAGTAGCACATCACAGTCATGCAGACCTTTGTGCTTAGCTGTGGAATGTTGCTGTCCATGGTGTACCCACATTTTTCTGTTCTCCTGACACTTAGCAAAACTCACAACATTGTTATGACACCTTATGAAAGGTGTCATATGAATGAAAACAGCTACCTCCCTTTGCACCTGCTTTACATCACAGACCTCAAATTCTGCTAAAGTTTGCCTTTTATCATTTTGTCAATATGTTCTATTTGTTTCCTATGTAATTACTTTATGTGAGTCTTGTTCCTCTGAGAGATTATAAACTTAATAGCATACATTGTAATTCTCTTCTATCCCAATTACTTTCAGCATGGCATTGGTTGATACTCAACTCTTAATGAAAACTTCCTAAATTAAATTCTATTCCAAAAATATTACTCATGTTTCCCATGGTTTAAAATGAGAAACTTGAGATCAAGGCTACAAATCATCAGAATGGCAAAATATAGTTGAATAAATTTTCAAATTTAATAACTGTTGAATATTGAATAAATAAATTCTAAAAGCAAAATTAATAAAGGAATATTGATAGCTGTAAAAATTTGTTTTAGTTTAGTCTATACTTAATTCATCAATTTATTTTTTCTCTCATGCCAAGGCAGCCTATTGCCTGGCTGGGTTTGGCCTAGTCTAGAACTAATTTTTGTTGTCAGTAACATCTTCCCCCATTACTTGCAATTATTTCCTATTTCCTTATCTCTTTATAAAGCAAGGGATTTAGTTATCTGAGGATTGAGTTTAGTGTTCTCAATGAGGTATCTAATGATGTAAAAATGTAGGGCCTATTAGTCTAGTACAAATTATAATTGCTTGGTATCAGTTTTAATTAATCAAGAAACATTTACTGCATGTTCCAGGTTCGAATAAGAATGAAAAATAAGGTTCAAAATAGATACACTAGATGACTTTCACCTTTAAAAATTTAATATATTCACTCTCTCTTTTTTTTTTGTTTTTTGTACTTGGAATGGAACTCAGGACCTTGTGCTTGCCAGACAGGCGCTGTGTTGCTGAGCTATACCCCCAGCTCCCAAATTTAATATATTTATTGAAATGCAAAACTATTTTTAATGAGAATAAATACTTCAGGGTAACCAAATTATGAAGTTAAATGATTTACAGCACGTTACAGTGGCTAACATGAAGATTTAGTTTGGAATATGTCTTGAGAAAGATAATAGATTTAGCAAAAAGATATCTTTCAAAAAATACTTTTTATGGAAATTTAAAATTAAACATGGGAAAAGAAGAAACATAAAATTAATTTTAGAGATTAAAGAAATAAATAATTGACAGAAGTTATTCATAAGGTAATGATTAGTGATATTATTTAATACTAAGTATAATTTAATAATATGGCAAAATTAAATAAGGCATATTCAGTACAGTACAGAGATCAACTTGAAACACAATAAAGATGTGAATGGCCAGATCTGGGAATCCCATGTGAGTGAATTTTATAGTTCTAAACAAGAAATTTAAATAAGTGACAGAGAATCACTTTAAGATTTATAGGGGAGAGATAAATATAAAGTATTTATGTATGCCTATTTCCAGTGCTATGTAGGATAATTAGATTGAAGCATTTAGGAGACACCTTATAAAATTTGTACAAATATTGAAATGCTATTGGATATATTTTTATTATATTGCTTTCTCTTATTTACATAATTGCTCATTCAAATTGTATTTAATGCCAACAAAGAATAACATAAAAAATGTCTTTGCTGAACTGGCATTTGTGTTTTCCTCGCCTTCTTATCTTCACTGGTAAATGGTGTAGAACTAAATTTAGTGCTTAACTATAGTGATCATCGAATTCAGAAGTTTTGTCCAGATTATCTCTGTGCTTTTAATCATTTGATCTTTTTTCTACTCTCATAAGAACTTCTTAAATACATAGATATTTATGTCTTCATTTTAACTTTTCAAGAAATATAATAAAATTGTAACAGGGGAAGCCTTACTGCTCCCAACACAAACACAGACATTCTTTTAATAAATCATTCCATCCTTCATGTCTTTACCAGCTCCATCTCAGCCACCCAAATTACTAGTGAAAAGTTAACTCTTCTGCCCAGTTTTAAATTTAAAACCAAGAAGAGTCTCCTTTTACTTTCTATGTATCTATTTGGCATATTCTGTCTAGAGTATGAAACTCAGCAGAGAACAAGTCATGCTAAAATCATAGTTTGAAATGATATTCAATATCTTCAAGATAATCAGAAACATGAGCATTGTAATTTTGAATCAAAATAAAATTTGGCTTAACTTCCATTTCTCATGATTAGGAAAAAGTCCAATAGCAGATTTTTCCTCATATCCTTGGAAGGATTAAAAAAAAAATAAAACCTGAAGACTTACACAGTTTGGGAAAGTGAGCAGATATTCTGGTCTTTAGTTGGTAAGCATCTTCTACAGATTCTTACTTGATTCAGATTCGCGGGTTCCATTTGGTGTCTCTCTCATAGCACCATCCACTGCTGTGTAAAGTCCAAGGGGACTCTGCAGCTCCAGATGTTCCAGATGTTAGCGCACAGTCTCCACACACGGATTTCCATGTGCCCTGTTCTCTACATTAACTCAGATTTGGAGCACATGCCAATGTCTGCCCCCCAGGGAAACTTTCCACTGATACTCTCAAGCTTCTTGTGTTTCATTACACTCTTCCCAGCCAGCAATATGCACCGTCTTCCAGCTCTTCTCCTCCAGGCAGCTAGGTAAATATTTTGATGGGCTGAGCTTTTCAAAAGGAAAGGTTTCAGCACCAGTGGTACGGAGGAAAGCGAAGAAGTACTGTATGATACAGACAACTAAGGTGCACGTGTCATTAGGCAGCTTTTATTTTCTCTTTTGTTCACTGTTGTATGGCCAGCACAAGGGACAGTGATGCCAAATATCAGGTACTCAAGAAATAGCTAAAGGTAGGAAGGACAGGAGGAAGGGCAAAGCTCAGAATCACACACAAGAAATATCATAAAAATATGGTAGTCTTATAACGTATTTACAAAAATTTGCAAACTTAATATCTCAGTAGACAATCAGATCAAACTTGGAATGGAAAAGAAATTTAACTGTCAGTAGTATAATGATTCTCAACCATGAGAAAAGTGCTCTTGCAGGGTGTGTTTGAAAATGAATGCTGACAGTTTTCAATTACAAAATAAACTGGAGGATACTGAGGTAAAAATAAAACTAGGTAAAATAAAGACTGGGAAACTGAGAATTGAAAATTATAGTTTTAAGGAAAGCTGCGGTTTTAAGACAAGTTTTTTTTCTCTCTTTCTCTTTTTTTTCTTTTGAAGGCCACTCTAGCATACGGCTGTCCCCCGTCTTTACAGAGAATACTGTTAAATTTCCAAAGGCAATTTACAATAGTTTTTAAATTGTTGTACACTAGACCCTTTTCACCTGCAAATTTTATTTTATTCTAGACCAAAAAGCAGCTATATTAGAGACAGCATGTCTTAATGCCTATCCCTACTTCACACCCATATAGATGGGTTGTACTGTACCCTGGCAGACAGTGAGAATCTACATCTGAGATCACCCATGTTAAAAATGATCTTTTTAAAATGTGCCCGGCTCTGGCTTATAAAGTGCCTTATTTCTTCAAGCACCTGCACCCCACTTTAATGAATCCTTCTCATTCCTCTTTTACTGACATGTCCTGAGAATTCTCTTTTCATGACAGAAGTCAATGAACTTGCATACTTATTTTATTTTATTATTTTATTTTATTTTTTTGCTGCACCAGGGATCAAACTCATGACCTTGCACTTGCCAGGCAGGTGCTTACGCCACTGAACTAGAATCCCCAGCCCCTTTGCATACTTATTTTAAAGGGAAGGCTCAAGTTCCTTACTTCAGCCTTGGGGGACCCTCAGACTTAGCCCTTGATATCTTTCTTGGTGAGCCAGTCAGGAGGTAACTTTAAAAAAAAAAAAGGCATCCTTTGACAAATCCAGCCAAATGGCTTTGTAAATTAGTTTATTTTCTTTCTTTGTCCAAATCTCTTGTGTCTCTGAAATGCAGTGCCCTCCAAAGCATAGTTTTTTCTGAAGCATAGTTTCGTGGGGAGGTGGGGAATATGGCCTCTGTTCTTGTTGTGTGATCTGTAGTTAGGTAAAATTTCCAGACTTCGAAGACTCCCTGAGTTCCTCATGCAAGTCACGAGTCTCTAGATTTAAAGATCTTTGGGGTAGATTTTTTAGGAAAGCCCAACTGTTGTGTGCAAGTTATCCTGCTGCTCCGATCTGTTGTTAAAATCACCGTTGTCTGGTAACAAAGATGTCCTGGGCATGACAACAAACAAAGCAAACCTCTGTCCCACACAGTTCTGATGCTGAGAAATGGGGCAGACTGTGGTGTGACTATCCCAGTTTGAGGCGTGCCTGTGTCATGACCCTGGTTTGGGGTGGGCCGCTCCCATGGTGCGACCCTAGTTTGGGGAGGGCTCTTCATGTGGCAGGATCCTGATTTTAGATATGCTCACAGCATGACCCCAGATCCCATCTTTTCATTTTACTGTCTTTTTCTCTTTCCAAAAGTACATTAGAGAAATCTTCCAGGTGTACAGTATACCTTTCTAGAGCATAGATAGTTCAGTATTGATCCCTAAAATGTCACTGTTAGTTTATATTATGAATAATTGAGACTATTTTAAAAGGAAAGATTAAAAAAATATTATTTTTCTTTGCAACAGTAGTCTCAGAAACCCTGTAAGAAAAAATTTAGTCTTAGTATGGGGTCATTACAGGCAGAAAGTGAAGAGACATACCCTCTAAATGGCATCTTATTTTATAATGCAGTTAACTATCTCCTAGGTATTACTGTTTTCTAAATCTTAAATCAAAACTCTCATTTGCTTTTCCTTATTTTTATGATTATGCTTTTAGCACACAATTAAATATTACATTTTCTATATATTTGATAGTATTTTAATCAAAAAGAGGAAAGAACATACTAGATACAAGAAGGACACAGGACTCTGGTTAAAAATTCCAAAAGAAAAGAAAACGCCATATAGACATCTTGTGGAAGAATGAACTTTGCCTATTTCTCAGATTAGGCCCCATTTTTTTGCTTCTTGGTTTGTGTAAGAGCAAGATTCTTCATGCATTGATGATTTTGGTAATAGAAAAACTGAAAATGAGTGTAAGTTTTGTGGAGGAAGACTAACTTTAGAGACCAATATACTAATTTTTAAAGCTCGACAAAGTGCTTTATTATGGTAACTGGTATAAACAGCATATTTTTTTAAAAAGAAGTAAAGTAGAACAATACAGGGAAATGAAACAGTGATAAGGCAGTAGGAAATCTACAATAGTTCCTATATTGAATATTTAAACAGCATATTTCTAACTGGAGAGAATCAAGCAATGTTCACAATTATAGCCTATTTCTTTCCTTTATTTCACATGACCAAGTCACTAAGACTTTCTGAAACATATTGTCCTTTTAAATGAAGCATTTAGGGTTTGCAGATGTAAACAAAAAGAATGGAACAATAGGACTGGATACAGAAACAGAACAGTCCTTAAAAACTACTGGTTTGCTAAACAATCAAAAGCACTGCAGACTTTGGGAAAGCTTTGGAGACTCCCGACATAAATAGCAAATAAAACAGATTGGGTGGCTGTACATAGGCAAAAGGACTCATTTATTATAAATGATCTAAAAGAAGTTTAAACTATTTTTTCATTTGCAAATTGAAACAGCACCCTTAAGTTCTTCCACAGTCTTCCCCTAGTAGACATACCATGGAGAACCATATTAAAATGTGGTCCTGTTTTTTCTGCCCTGTTATTGAATGCCGTTTCCTTAAAGTTGAATCACAAGAGATCTCTCCTCTTTATACTATTGAAAACTCAAATATACTTCAGTCTTGAACGATTTTTGTTAATATCAGTTTTACAAGAATTTTGAGACTACAAATATAGAAAATGATGGACAATCACCATTGGGAAAAATGAGCTATAAATTCTTATTATTTTTATTTGAAAAATACTAGGAATAATTGTGGTTTGACAATAGAGATCTTTTCAATGATGAAGCTTTAATGGGAGAATAAATAATCTGCATGAGTCAAAAAAAATGGCCCCTGAGTGTTAATATTATGGTTTTTTTTTTTTTTACTTTGGCTTTTGTGTGATGAGCCATGTGCAATTTTTAAATGCTACCTGGGAGGACAAATATAATAATGTCTTGAATCCCTAGGCAGAAGACCACCATATAATTACATCTTTAAAAATATATTACTAGATTTTTGTCCTAAAATTTTTGCTACTTAGAGGAGATTTTTGTAGGTGAAACCCCCTAGCTATTCTGATCCTTTCTCTGCTGTTGAGAACTGTTTTAAGTGAGCCAAGAATCATCTCACAGCAAAGCAGTGCCTCTCTTTGGAAAGCAGCTGGATTAGGGGCATTTGACCTTTCTGAGTTTGCTATTCAGAAATTGCCAATAAAGTAACCAGAAAGGAAGGGAAAGTGAGCTGATTGAAAATTGTCTCTTGCAGCTTTAGATACCTTTGTTTGGTGAATTTGCTGCAAAAAACTTGATTAAATTCTAGGATCTGAAATGAAGATAATTTCATTTTGAAATGAATTATTTAGAACTAGGAGTCAGATGACAGTTGTGGTTTTCAGAAGATAAGATTGCTTGTTTCTGGGATAATTTATTCATCATTTTTAATAAATATTAACTGAATGTGCTCTATGCTAATTATTGGTGACACAAAGACAAAGCAAAACCTGTACATTTTGGCTTGAGAGCAACATGATTTCTAATCAGATATAATATTATGATTGTTTTAAGTGCCATGAAGGAGAAGTATAGCATTGTGAGGGAATACATCTGGTGTCTGGATGTCAGGGGAGAGGTGGGGATGGTTGGAAGAATTTCTGGAACAGTCAGCAGGTGAGTATGTTAATGTAAGCTCATTAGTATTTCATCGTTTTTAGCGTAAGTCTTTTTGCCATCTAATCATGTTTTCCTTTATTTCATAAATATATTCTAACATAGGGTAAACGTTAAATAACAAATGATTAATTCCAAAGCAAGAACCAGAAGAACTATATTGCCCTTGAGTGTTACAGTCCTCTCCTTAGCTCACTGCAGAATTAACCATGTTGTAATTTCCCATTACCAAGTATTAATATAGTTGGGTCAATGGTAACCAATCAAAGAATGTCATTATGTTAGTAACATTGACTTCTGTCATTTTTCTTTTTCTTGTGAATTCTACGAAAATCAACTTTGATATTATTTTCCTCTGTTGGCTAAAGATAAGGAAATCATTAGGACAGTGTTATAAAAAAATTATGTGGCTTTCTTCCCAGAAAAAATAAAACAAGCGATCTCAGCATGTATGTGAACAATTTTAGAATGTAGACAAAAACTGCGTTTATTGGGTTGGGTCCTTCAATGCCTACAAAAGTCTCTAAAGTAGTGGATGTTTCATTTGTCATTATGGTATAAGTTTCTTATTTCTGTTTCTATCGTTCAAATATCTTTCATGAGTTCTCTTTTCCATATTTAAAACAAAGGGCACGTGAAAGATGCTATATAAAGTCAAATTCGTTTTTATAAACTCTGATGGCATCTTCATCCTGTAACTGCTATTCTGGGATTTTGTAGCCATAACACAATGAACAGCAATCAACAGCAGAATGCAAAATGAGATTAGAATTGCTGAGTCGGACCCCCCAATCAGGGACTGCAGTGTGAGTCACGCGCGTGCCTTCCTCATGACTGTCCATTTGTGGAAATTACGAATAGCCTTTTAATGGCTGTGTCTGATGAGTGTAATTTAACTTTCCTTCTTTTTCACCCCAGACTTCAGTCAGAATTCCAAAAACTGGTAAATAATTTTGAGTTGAAATAAACAGTTATGCAAAAAATCATAGTGGCAGAACCGTTAAAGGTTTTTCTGTTTATGGGAAGGGGGGAAAATTGTAATAACAATTCTACTTTTGAGCACTATTGCACATTCATACTAGATCCATAAATAATGTACATAATTCAAAAATGGTAATAAATTTTAAAAAGTTAACTATGATGAATATGTCTATATCAAAAATTTTAAACTCTGATTACAATTAATTTTTTAGCATAGGATGCTAAAAATGGTGTATATTGCTACCCAAATATTTAACTTGTCCATGAATTTGATATGCTTTTTCCAATGAAGAGATAAAGATTAAGTGTAGCAGCAGGTCAGAGACTGTAATTCAACAATTTCTTATTTGTAGAATTAGATCATTATAATCAGCTCCATTACCTTCCTGAATAAGATGAAGATTATATCTTTTGCAGTTTTATAAACTGTTAAATCAGAGACTACTCTGATGACCTTCCCAAGGTCAATGATAATCCTATTACAATGAGTTAGGATTATTGAGACAACCTTTTTCATCTTAATTTTTACTGTTTTCCAATGTAATTCATTCTCTCATTTATTAACATGTTATATATCAAATACTGTACTTGACCTTAGTCAAGCTTTATATTTATAATTAAAAATTATTAGTTATATTAATTATATATATATGTCTTAAATATATGAGTAAAAAGAAAAATAGTATTATGGTTAACAGTTTTGAAATAGGAGTTTTTTTGTCGTTTTGTTTTGCTTTCATGTGGTTTGGGGCAAGGGGTTCAAGAATTAAGGGATTTCAAGATTCTCCCTTCTACTTGGCCTTCTTTATCCACCACATGGCTTTCCTCATTCCTGAAATTTCTCACCCTATAGCTGAGGACTGTAATCAGACACTGCAAATGAACAATGAGATTTTTGTGCATTTTCTCTGCATGAAATGATATTAAGACTTGTGGTACCAAAGGGTCAGAAAAGGGAACAAAAAGCCACTCATCTGGACATGCTGATGCCTTTCAAAATTTGCAAAATATCTCACCTTGTTCTTTCCAATCCCTTCCTCTATAAACATTTCAGTAATTGAGACCATGATGTTATGATTGTACCTTATGTTATCTTTTGAAAAATTTCTGCAAATATTAATGTCAGTAATGGAGATCATTGTTGATCCTTTTGATGATGCTAAGTTACTTATTTCTTCTCTATTCTTTTTTGCTTGTTAGTGAGTTTGCTGTTGCATACACCGTCCAATTGCTGCAACTATAACTAATCTTAAACTTTCATTTGAGATATATGTGGTGATTCTGTGTAATTCTTACTATAGTCAAGCTTTTCAAGCCCTATGATTTTATTCCACTCTAAACCATGGTGTAATCCCTGCAACACAATCATAGCCCAATGGATAATTGTGAGTGAAATAAAGAGTGTGAAACCAATTTCAACTTTCTAAGATTTTCTCTGAGGTGAAAACCTTATAAGATAAACAACATTCCTTCTAGGTAAGTTGTGACAGTATATCAATAGGTGTCATGCGGATTTAGAAACTATTGTTATGTGTATTACTTTTCTTATGCTTTTTTAAACCAATATTCCTTATGACCAGCACCCTCCTTCCCCACAGATCTTTGGAAAAATTTATGTAAAGCTTAACATTGAGATATAATTGGAAAGCTGAAATACTGTTGTTCTGGATGTGGACTACTATAGATGCTTTATGTTCCTAAAACAAAGATTAGTATCCTTAAAGATGGGTCAATTAAATCCTATTTTCTATTTCATATTTGCCATAGATTTGGGCTCAGTTTAGTTTGTAGGAAGGTTACCCAGTAGAAAACTGGGTAGAATAATACGCTACTAGCTTATGAATCAGCTTCGTCTCTCACTGCCACTGTAGCATCTGTTGACCTTTTTGTACTGAGTTTTAGAGTTCTTATTGCCCACCTGTGATTAAACTTCAGTTTTTTTTTTTCTGATGTGTCCAGTGTAGAGTTCCAGTTTCTACTTCTGCTTTGATTCCTTGTTAACTTATTTAGTGCGTCGGCTGCTAGGGTTTTTATTATATTCCCACAAAATCAGCTGTCTTTATTAAAATGTCACTTTTCATTGACACCAGGGCTCCATCTTAGACTTAAAGCTCCTATTCCTGTATTCTGCTCATCGAGGGATATTTCTGCATCATCTCTTAATGTCAATATGGACCGCCTCTCTCTCTCTCTCTCTCTAACACACACACACACACACACACACACACACATACACATACTTCTTGACTACACTCTTTCCTTTCTCATGATTAAGCACACTCATTCCCTTGATAGGCCTGTTCTTTTAGGCCACTTCCTTCAGCTGTCTGCTTTCTGAATTCCAAGTATTCATAGACAAAATTTGTCTTGCTGCTGACTACACTAAAGTAACACAGGATAGTCCTGAAGTTGTTTCTGAGAGACAGCAAGTTTGGCACTGCCTAAGGAATTCCTGGACACTCAGCTTCTCATCAGAATGGCCCTGCACACAATCTATAGCTGACATATGATCACAGAAGCAGATAATGTCAGAGAGGAAGCATTATAGAACTTGCCCTTTGATTCTGCTTTTTCTGGTTGGAATTCTGTGAATAATAAGTCATATTCTCCTGGAATTTGGAGACCTTAGATTCAGTGTCCAGTATAGTCTACGTCTACGATAACTGGGAAAAAACTGATCTTCTCACACCTATTTGAGAAACTATTTGGTGTTTATTTGTTCCCCACTTATGGTTCCATACATTGTGCCAAATGATTTTTCTTTGGTGCTTTTACCAAAGAAAAACATTCATGGTTGGCCTTACTTGATTGTTATTTGATGAATGTTTTAGTTTTACCTTATTCGTTTTGTTTCTCATAAAAGCCCTATTTCTGTTCATCTCTCGATTTTTTTTAATTCTTTATTTTTAAAAAAATGAACATAGTATCTCAGCAACAAGTTTATCAGAATCATGGAGATTAGGGAGAAATTCTCTCTTAACCGATTTATTTCAGTTTTTATTTACCTATTGCTTACTGGAAATCATGTATGTTTTATTTGTCTTGAAATCCATAAAGGGAACATATTAAAGTAATGAATCATCTCCCCCACTGACATTAATGTTCTTCTCTGCAAGCTTGTGAAGCCATTTTGAACATAATATCAATTCAGATGTTGTGATATAATAGCTTGGGGAATTAAGCAGGCTTTTTCATTCTGTTCTGTAAATAACAAGTGAAAGATAAAATGATTTTATCATTAAAAAGCACCCCCTGGTCCAAAGCTTTTAAAAAATAGTCAATTTTCCCAAGTTATAGAATGTGCAACTGATTTTTTATAAAGTATTGGTGTCTTATTGAACTTTACCATTTGATTAAGAGTAAACTATTTTAAATATGCAATCAAGGAAGTTTGAACATAGAGCATATGTATATATTAAAAAGTTTGGAAATAGCAAGCAGTGTGAGATTTCTTGGGTATTTTACTTTTCAGTCTGTTTCCAGTAAAAAGGTAAGAGTTACTGGAAGTAGACCCCCATTTTGAACCCAAATTGATATGTGTGTCCTTTTTTCAATTGAGATGAAAATGAGAATTTTCTGCTATCAAATCTACATTATTCATCCTTTGCTAATGAGTTCAAGGGAGAAAATGATTATTTGAATGGTGTTTCTTAAAATCAAATATGCTCATTTATAGGCCTATAATTTGTTTTACATTATTAAGCTAAATTCCTTTTAACAAAATTATTCTTGCCATTATATGGTAATTTTTTAAAAGCCTATATTTACTGATGTGGGAAATCCAAAGTCTATAAATTACTATGTTGGAGAAACAGGAAAAATGAAAGACTATTGTAGTTTCATATAAAACTGTTAAAAGCCAAAGCCAAGTGTAGTAGCTAACATCTGTAATCCCAGCTATGCTGGAGTGTAGAGCAGGAGGTGCGTGAGTTCAAGGTCCACCTGGACAACATTAAGAGACAGTGTTTATTGTTCCCCAATAGAAGCAAGATATATTATGTACAGGTACAAACTCTATGATGGGTCATTATACATATCTAAAGAATATCAATAAAAATTTTTTTAAAAAAAGAGACTATCTGAAAAAAAGTAGAAATGTCAGAAGTTAAGCTTACAGTTGTTTCCAATGTTCTTATTTCTCATAAGTAAAACTAGAGCAAAATAGATATATTCCTAACAATAACTTTAAATTGAAAACATTGGTGCAGGTTGCATTTGCATTTGAATGGTTTTATTCCCTTTATACCTTCTAAAAGCATTACATTAACTATTAATGCAACATTTTGCTCTTCTTATTGTTCACTTTCACTTCTACTAAATATTAACTCCTCAGCCTATACAAAAAGATGAAGATGAGAAATGGTGTTTAGTGACACAATGTAGCCAATCTCAACTTATCTCAGTTCCCAAATAGGTTATAGTATAATGCTGGCAACTCAAAAGACTGATACTATTCACAAGAAGTTATCACCAATATGCTTCTGTGCTTACTATAGCTTGCTTCTTTTCTATTATTTCTTTCAGAGATACAGTTGTGTGAATGAATAACAATTATAAAACTAAACACAAAATGGTATGAAGCACTTTTTGCTTCTTTTTTTCTGGTGAAGACAGAAAGTACACTATAAGTTTTCTAAACAAAATTCACCATCCCAACAAAACAAGGCATTCGTTACTTGAATTATTTCAATAAAAGAGCCTGGGATACAAAAACCTCATGGAATAATCACACCAAAAATAATTATAACAAGTAGGAGTTTTAGAAATTAAAATTTCACTTTGCAAACAGTTTTCTTGTCCAGTATTTCATTTGACCCTTAGACTGGTTAAAAGTTAACAATGTGATAGGTAGATGAGTTGGTCTCACTGTGGTCTTGCCTCATGTACTGAAAATAACTTGGTCAGATTATTTGGATCTCATCTTTGCTCTTCACAAAAGGTTTATTTTTTACTGACCATTGTATGTCCTGAGACAATATCTGTGGTACAACTCTAACACAGAGACATGTGCATGTGATAAGACTGCCTATTTCTCAGCCCACAATGTAGTGGGTTTTCACCTAATGAAAATGATCATTAGTCAATTTATTTTTCTTTCCCCAAATCTTCTATTTGGGATCATATTTTCATCTAGCAATCAGTGCAGGTTCTGCCATTCTCACCTTCAATAACAAATGCCTATTGCCTGAGTGTTGTACTATGTACTGATCAGCGATGTGGTCCCAAAGGAGTCCTATACCCATGGAATTTTTCTTCCAGTGGATAAGAAACCCTTGAAAATACTCTCAGCATGTTGAGCTAAATGACTGAAGTTATTCACTGAACAGTCTAAGAACAAAAGGAAGAGTTTCTATTTATGTAGAGAGTGTGGGAAAGCTCGCTGGAAAACATGGCACCTAGGCTATGCTCTGAAGAAGGACTGTACTTTTCCCAGGCATATAAAGATAGCAAAGGTATAATTTCTAATGGGTCAGGTCTAAACATGATCTATAAAGAGTCACTAAAAGGGATCAAGTCTGCTGAGTAAGGTATCATAAATCTATTATTTTTGGCTGCAAATCTGTTTAGCTAATACTGAAATCAAGAAAGATATTCACCCCTCCATGGAGATTCAGATTTTGCAAACTTCATGAATTATTGTTTTGGGAAAGTGTACTTGAATGCATCATTGGTCTAATAATCATAACCTAGAGGCCCAGGAATAATGGATGGAAAATTTTCCAACTGAAACAGTGTAGAGAAATTTAAATACAGTGGTTCTTAGAGTATACAGGTCTGCTTGAGCGTAAATGTCTACAACTTCCACTCCTTCTTTTTTTCTTCATACTTCCTTGTATGCACACAAACACACAATTGGGTGTAT
This sequence comes from Cuniculus paca, assembly GCA_004365215.1. Lineage (NCBI taxonomy): Eukaryota > Metazoa > Chordata > Mammalia > Rodentia > Cuniculidae > Cuniculus > Cuniculus paca. The sequence continues at coordinate 19,779 of RJWT010012343.1, forward strand.
CACCTGAGACTAAGCAAGCCTTAGAAAATGTACTGCTATGTATATGTTGAGCCTCCTTTTATTTTATACTCCGAAGTCTCCTTTGTATCCCTACTTCTGCTTTTTGAGGTCATTATAAAGAAAATAAAAGTTACCAAAACACCAGCAAGGGGATATTACAATGATCTATCTGATAATGGAGACAGCTACTAAGTGATTAGTGAGTGGGTCGCTTATACAATGTGGATAAACTGGACAAAAGGATGATCATCACTGGGGAGAAAGCAGTAGGTCAACATGAGAGTTCATCACAATACTCAAAATGGCGTGTGATTTAAAGCTTGTAAATTGTTGGTTTCTAGAATTTTCCTTGTAATAATTTCAGACCACAGCTGACCATAGGTAACTGAAACAAGAGGAAGTGAAACCAGAGATAAGGGTAGGCTATTATACATATGCATATGCATTTATATACATATTCAAAAATATAAATTGTATATTTCAGTCTCAGTTTGTGACTACAAAATCATAAAATATAGTAATCATAAAATATAGTAAAATATAGTAAACTATAGAGATTTTGAGGATCATGATAGTTGTATTTAAATCCCAATGTTCTCAAAATTAAGATTCCAGTATATTAGTTAGGGTTCACTAGAGGAACAGAATATGGTATGTTGGTTTTTGAACTTAATTCTTTCCACCATTATGATGGCAAGCCAAATAGATTGAATCAAAATCAATGGTTCAGCTTAACATTGACTTTATGGGGAAATTTGATTTGGTTCACAATCAATTCTATTTGCAACTAGAATTGTGGAAAGAATTAAGTTTGTAATCAAAATGCTAGTTAAATTTCTAGCTAAGTTTACAAAGGTTGCCTATGGTATCAGGGATGCAAGAATGCACAATGTCTGTCTGCACCATGAAGGGTCACAGGATCTAGTCAAAAGTTGAAATCCTGGAGCTCACTGTGGAGTCCAGGGCAATTCAGGGCCAGAAAACCAGTCTCTGTTCTGAAGAGTCTGCTCTAGAATCCAAAAGAAACTGGAGATGAATGTTGAAAGGCAATGGTGAAGAGTGCAGAGCCTCTGTAGAAGAAAAGGGAAGACTCCCTCTTTTTACCTCTTTTTACTCCTTATTCCATCCAGGCTACAAGCAGTGGCCTTTGAGTGCAGCCATGGCTGAGTGTGGTAAAATGAATCCTGTGGGATCAGGTCCTTAGGCTGCCCTCTTGCAGCAGCAGAACGATCTGAGGCTCTCTTTTCAAATGAGAGACATACACTTTAGTATCCTTCATCCTGAGATATGTGGGGTCCTGCCATTTCCTAAATGCTTTCAAGGGATTTTCTTCTTGTCCTAATTATAAGCATTTGATTTCTTTTAATGGTAATCTCTTTGGTGACCACAGCACCTTTGACACCAATATTATTCATGATTCCTTTACAGCCAACAATTACTTTCAAATATTTCCGCTCCTGATTTTCATTATAACTCTGGCTAAATGCAGCCAGCAGTACCCATGTCACAGCTTGAACTTTGAGCTGCTTTGAAATTTCCTTCATCACATCGATTAATCCCTTGCCCATATACTCAATCTTCTGCAATCTTGGGACCTGGATAAAACATATGTGAATTCCTTGCCAGAAGGTAATGTGCATCACCTCTAGTACAGTTCCTAGTACAGTCCTCTTTTGAAACCTCCTGAATATGGTTTTGATTGTCCTCAGCATTTTTATCAGCATTTTGTTTTTCTAAGCTTAGACCAGAATTGTCAATCAGATTCTGTTTACAGCATTCTGCAGCGTCTTTAGTTCTCAACCGCAAATCTTTCTAACACCTTCCTCAAACCAATCACAACAATCACTTCTTTTCTGTGTTACCAATTTTCTGTATTAATCAACTTTTCTATCACTGGGCCACCATACTGGAAACCCATAGTTTGTAAGAAGTTGAATTCAGCTCAAAATTTTAGGAGATTTAGTCCATTGTTTAGCTGTAAAGCAGTAACGTTGTGACAAAGGATATGGAGGAGTTCATAATGCTTAGTTCATGATGGGCAGAAAGCAGAACAGGGGAACAGAGCCAGAGAAAGAAGGTCTGAGAACCAGATAAAGTCCCCAGAGCCACACCCTTGTGGCTCATCTAGATACATTGGAAGTGTGCTTTACTGACCTGCCAGGCCTTGCTTAATCCAGTCATGTAGATAGTCATGGTTAACACAAGTATCTATTCACAATTCTTATATTGGGGAAGTATATCGATGAATCAACAGTGGAATTATGTTAAAAAAAAAGTTTCTTACTTATTTTCATTTCGTTCCTAATGCAGCACAGGAATTCAGTTTCTATTTCTGCTTATTGTTGTATTACATATTTGTTCTCCCAAACGGAAAACAAAACAAAATAAAACAAAACCCACTATTGATCGCTATAACATTTATGGTTCACATGTTTTCTTCATACTTATGGTGAAACCACTGAAGATACTTATTATTTTTAATCAATAGATAATTGTCATGCAATTTTTGTTTTTAAAAATAGCAAATGTCTTATCGGACTTTAGGTGATATTTAGGAAAGTCATTATCTTCTTACATAGTCACTACTGGTGCATGACTTCTAAAATTTGTTTCTAAATCATGAACAATATTTTGTCCAATAAACTATTTGATTAATTTCATATTAAGTTTTCCTACTTCAACTAATGCATTCCAATCCAACTAAGATGAGTCTTGGGATGTGATGGGAAACATAACATCTTTCTAATGAATAACTTTACAATAA